>VZTZ01024237.1:90805-120903 GCA_013400955.1 Drymodes brunneopygia | reverse complement strand
TTCCCCAGGAAGATTCTGTAGGACAGATTTATTGAAAAGCAGAACTGTAAAAATTATTTCTCTATAGAAACTTTGAAAAAGAGAATATGTGAACATTCTCCCTCAGTTTTACAGCAGGAGAGATCTGCTTGCATGCTATAGCAGGAAAGATCCTCTGGTTTCATACAGGAAGCTCCAGACAGTTTTACGAAGCTGGCTACATTTGAAATGTAGATTTTATTGTTTGAAGAAATGTCTTGCCTTCTTAGATGACTCTGATTCTTAAAATCAAATAGGTTTGCCTTTCTGTGCATTTCTTTATAAACAATTTGAGGTGCCAGGATTTTCATGTTGAAAAAAAGCATTTGAAGCAGGTGTCTGAGAGAGAAAAAAAAAAATGATAGCTTTTTGATTAGATATTTTTAGCATGGGGAATATCTGGGTTTTGCTGTTCTTTGTTCTTAATGTGTTAGAATGGAAAATGAAACAGTAACCATTGTGGGAAGATGAGGTACAGATGTCACTGAGAAGGTTTCTCAGTCGGTCTGTAAACATATTCCTGGTAATATATTCACATCTTTAAAGAGCAATTTAGAAAATGCATAAGAAAAGGAGTGCTTAGTGTGTATGTGAATAAAAACTGGGATTAACAGGTAAAAATGTAGAATTGCAGTGGTTACACTACTTGCCTAGTCTGATTGAACGTTAATGGAAGCATAAAATATTTAAAAATGCAGTCAAATACCTGTGTATTTGTAGTAATCCACTGTATGTAGCATAAAACAGAGCCTTTCAACTAACAAGCTCTGTTTCAGGAAGAAACTATGGTTTTTGCATAAAGAAAATCGATGCTTTGCAAATTCAAACTGAATGGGTGGCTCAGTCTTTTGACACTGAGGATATATAATTTTTTAAGTGGTTTACCAAAGCGGGGGCAGTTGATTTTTCCTTTAGGTGCAAGACTAAATATCACTCTGAAAGAGAAATTCTGATTTACCCACAAACTATATGGTCCACTCAAGGAATTAGGAGGTAAAGGCCTGTGACTGATTATGGAAGGAGTAGAGGGTACACTTAACAGTTATGAAATAATTATTTTACCAGATTCTGTACATTTCAAGTCCAAAACTGGTGATGAAGAGTATAGGGGCTAACCTGCTACAAGCTAAAAAATGAAAGGAGGAGAGAGCTACATGAAAAATGTTGGTTTAATGATGTTTCTAAGCATAGGCAGATTTTTCTGTTTTCCTTAATGCAGAGATGCTCAAGTGGCCAGGAGCTAGTGAGGTGGTCTGTGAGGAGCTCTGAAGCTCAGTTGCAGCTTCCAGGCATGGCTTCCAGACCATGTGTAGGGAGATCAGCCTCAGTGAAAAGGAGAGTTGAGGGCGCAGTAATAATATTGAACATTGTGTCTGTTCTGCCAATGATCTGATGCTGAAGTGAGCAATGCTTCACTTTCAGCTACTTTATACAAGGGTATTGCAGTAATTGGAGAATATTGGCATGTCTATAAAAGTAGATTTAGTGTGGATTATTTTCAAAAATCTACATAAGAAGATCCCAGACCGTAGGCTTTACTGTTGGAAAAATGAACTATACACATTGTAACAATGAAACCCAAAATCAAGGTCAGTTTTGAATGGCAAACTCCTAAAGGTTTTCTTTTTGTAATGAATCCAATAAAGGTAGAGCATCTGACCTCAAGCAAAATCTTAATTTTTTTAACAGGAACAGAGACTAAAAAGACATTGCTAGAAGACAGGCATTAGCCCACTATATATTATACTAATTGCTGGATATAGGGTATGCAGCAATGTATGTGGGGTTTTCAGCTTCTGCCTTTGATGTCTTCATGGTCTGTATTAGAATGGTAACATGAAACAGGTTTTTTTTCTTCCCGCCACGCTGCTCAGTAACTTCAGAACAATCCTTGTATTCGTCTGTATCCCACTGTGCTGTGGTAAATATGTGCATGTGTTTGTATGGCATCAATCTGTATTGCATTTGCGGATTGAAACAACTGTCATGATATAAATAACCCTGTCACGTTTTCTTGTTTTTGTTGCTTTTGCCTCATACAAAACAGACTGTGTGTTAAAGTCCATAAGAAGACTATAGCATTTAACTGCATGGCATAATTTCATTCTGGTGTTGATTGTTGGCATGTCACCTACCATGGAAGGTACCAGATTGTTTCAGCTTTGATTTGATTGAATTCCTTTTTGAGATCTGAAGGGAATGTTATTAATGCTGTCATGTTAAAACTATGTATCATGAGTGCACCTTTTAAAATACATGGCAATACCAAATAAAATTACTGTGATGTGAATGAATTTCTTTGACAGAAGGAAACAGTAATTTATGTAAAGCTCCAGAAAACTTCATCTTCATTCTACAGGTTTTATCCAGTTTTTTATGTTTAAAAAATAACAGGGGAGGAGTCTAATATCTCAAAGGAAAAGTAAAATCATAACAGATATCAGAGTGAATGTAATACACAGCCTGTAAAACAATGGATATTGTATCACAAACTCAGACACAAGTGAGAGCCTGCATTGCACCTTTTTCATACTCGGTTTTGAATACCACATTTAAGGAGAGAGAGAGAGATCACTGCGTTCTTACAAGTGCTTGGAGATTTTTTTAGATATGATTAGCATTTTTTAATCCAAATGAGATTACTGAAGAATGAGCTCACCTGTTTTGTTCATTTTAGAGCTCAGAACAACACAGGGGTTATAAAATCACAGAGCACTTACTGTTTCAAGAAGTTAGTACTCCGTCCTGTAAGTAGTCGTGGATTTGCTTTGACATTTTGCAGTCACCTCTCATGTGTGAATGTTTTCCAAGCTGGAATTGTGTTCAATTAGACAACAAATCAACTGTTTCAGCTGCTCTTGTGCTCCTACAATCTGCTTACTCCATCTACAACATTGATGGTACTCTGTAACGTATCATTCTCCATCCCATTAACTCCAAAACTAGCATTTTTTTTATTTTAGCATTTATTTTATGACAGTGAATGTGGAAATCCAAACTGTAGAAGTAGAGCACAGAATTAGTACTTAACCCCACAGATTTGACTCACGCTTTGCTCTCACCCCAAAGACTAAAAGATGTGGGCTTCCTTTGTTTCACCTGCTCTTTGCTTACCCTCCCTTGTCAAAATGATAATCTTCATAAAACATTAAGGCCAGTGAAGCAGGGGCCTTTTGTTGTAGTAGTCTGGACAGTTCAGTTCAGAAGCAGGAAGAATCATCTGGCCCCAGTGGATGTGTTAGAGATCTCAATTACTCAATTTGAGGACTTTTTTTTTATTTCACAGATGACTTCCTTACTGCTGATGAAGAGAATTAAAAGATTGCTGCCTATAAATACCATGTACACAGCTTTTAAAATCATAGCAATGATTGACAATTTGGCATTTTGTGCAATCCCCTCTATAGTTAAATTAGAATTATTAATAGGACAGGGTGATAGGGAAAAAGTATCCCTCTAGTATAGGAAAGAAGGAAAAAATAAATAAGCTTGTGAGAGGTTAGAAAGAATTACTCCTTACCAGGTGCTGTAAAACCATATCACATATGCACAAGGAGACATTGCCAGAGGTACAAATAGCAGGGCAAAAGGAAAAACAAGAAGCTAAAACCTTAATGAAGAAGAAGCAATGGAAAGTACAGTACACAGGCAAGTTGGAACTCTTCGATTTTTTTTAATGTAGTTTGGGGGATAGTACATTTAATGAAGCAAGGTGCAGGAGAGAAAGGGCTGTGAGGACAACTGCCATGGTTTGTAGCATAGCTGCTGCAGCTTCTTTAAGATATGAGCCCTTGAATCTATCAGTGAGAGCCCTGACTTCAGGCTGTTAAGCCATAAGACTCCCTAAGAAACCCCTTCAAAACTGAAAGAATGGTTGTTTTTACTTTCTTGGCCACATTAGGGTCATCTTTGAGATAACATGTTTGTGAGTGGATCAGATGGCCACTCTGATTGCTTTTCCTACAGTCTCAGAATTTAATTAGTTGAACTGATGGTTTTTTGTTGTATAACACATTTGGGAGTCCATATGCAGTAGTTGTTTTTTGCAGGACACTTTGTAGCTCATGTATTTATTAAACTGTGCAGCTGGATCAGATGAGGAAGCTGGGTGGTAATTTGAGCACAGGCCATGGGATAAACATGGGCTGTAGCTGATAGATTACTTCAGAGAATCACTGAAACCTAACAGGTTAATCATTTAGCTGTGATTTTAGGGTTGAATGCTAGATTGCTTTGAGAAAACTCCATTAATATAATTATAGTTATGCAATCAAATCTTTCAATCCAAAATTAATTGCAAGGTTCACATGCTTAGTTTCCAATAAGATACAGTCCCTTGAGCTATCTGGTTGATAGAGAGAATCATAGATTAACTGAGTCTCTAGGGAATTTCTAGAGGTCACTGGGCACAACCTTACACTGGAGGCGGAGTCAGCTTTTAAGTTGGATCCAAACTGGAAGTTAGATGAGGTTGCTTGGGCGTTTTCCAGTCACATTGATAGTGTCTTTAAGAGTGGTGGTACCACCACTTCCCTAGTGCTTTAGTATTTGGCCACACTTGCTATGAAGGTGGTCATTCCTAATGAGACTTCCCCTTGATGCTGCTTGTGTCTCTTGCCCTCTTGTCTTTTGCTGTGCATCCTCAGAAAGACCCTGGCTCTGTCTACTCTGTAACAATTCAGTAACAAATTACACAGGTTGGTAAGGACCACTGTTATTTTGATCCAACGTAGCGCTCTTAACCCATCTTTGGCATGAGGCACTTCACCTCCCTAACCATGCTGGTGACAGCCAGTAGGACCTGCTTCAGTTTGTCTGCTCCTTTTTTGGGGAGATGTTGGGGAGCCCAGTACTGTTCACAGTATTCCACATAAAGGAAGAAAGTACTTTGTTTTCAAGTTCTACCAGTACTTTTTCATCTTCCAAAATTGCTAACTGTACTGGAGATTTAGTTTCCCAGTCTTCCTTTTGTTTATCTGTTGATGATAGCATTAGCTGTATTATTGCACTTACACCTTTGGGGTGTTTTCTTTGGGGACTTTGCAAACTATGGACTGCCACAAATGAGACAGAGGTTAGACACCAGGAGCAAAAGTCATTGAATCTCTGCAGAATCAAAAGAGGTGTCTGGGTAAGGGAAGGGCCTTGCAGATATATTTGGTAAAGCTGTATTCTTTACTGGTACTACTTCCAAGTGTAGTAACGGGCTAAATGAATTGCTTCTAAGAATAATGAGTGTTTTGTAATACATTAGCCAGGAGTAGCTTAAGGAAAATGTAATTCTGAAACACTAGTTGTAATTTGCAGTTTTTATTCAAAATCTGCCATAATGTCTTTTATCAGTATTGATTTATTATTTGGTCAAATCTTGCATTAAATATTACAGTTTTAGAAGGGTTCTTAAATGCTGCTATTTGAGAAGCAACTGCATCCCTTCTCCACTCAGTCATTTAGTGTCCTCTAATAATAAATAAAGCAAATGAAAACTATATTGCAGGTGTTATCAAACTTCTGGATTGATTTTTTGCTACAATTAGATTACAAAATGTGGTAAGAGGACAGCATTTCATAAAGAGGTATGAAAGATTTTTATGATGTTTTATGAAACAATTTCTGGCTTTCATTTTGCCATACTCAATAGAAGCAGTAGGCTAAAATAGTTTAATCTATGTCATAATGGCTTTAAAACAAAAATTACTTCTTTCATATTTAAAGATTATTTTTATATGTTTGCATATTGATTAAATACTTGATAGATCCAGTAGTATCCAGCAGTAGTACTGGTATTAGTGGCAATTGCTGTTTATGAGTTTGTAAGAAATTTGATTGCTTAAATTGACTGTTCTGCATTAATGAGTAGTACTAATCTGAACAATAGCCTTATACATATTGACATTAAGGTGTCTTTTTATGGTGGGAAATCTGAAAGTTACAGATGTTCATGTTTTCTTGGTTTGCATAATTGTATTTGATGAGTTGCTTGTGCTTATGCTAGGTGTACACTTCCTGTTTTGTGGACACATTTCTGTCATGACTACAGAACAGGATACGCAGTGGGATTAGCAATCAAATGCAACTGCCAAAAACTTGTTGTTTTAACTATAGTGTCAGCAAAAGCACAAGCCTTAAACCTGTTGTCATTTGGAGACAGTCTTACTTTGAGGGAGAAGCAGAGAAACTGAGAGACCTGTTCTTTGAGATACTCATTCTGCATTCATAACTTTGGGATGTTTTCTCACAAATTTTGTTCTTATCCCTAAGATTCCCTGCCTGGGTTGGATTGTGATTTGACTCAGTTTAATCAGTTAATTCTTTTGTCCCACTTGCGGTGTGTGGTTCATTTCTAGTGCTTGACTGGCAGGCAGTGAGAAGTAGAGACCTCACATCTCTGGGTGGCCTGTTGAATTCAGTCTGGGGACCTTCGGATTCAAAATCTTCCCCACAGAACTGTTTCAGCAGAAGCAATACAGAGAATTGGATACATGCTGTATAAACTAATTTAATTTTCCCTGCCATTTGCAGAATTTAGTATCAGTGTTTGTAACTATGCAGATTAGTAGTGAAAGATCAGATAGTCTGTTTTGCATAGCAATAGGGAAAACCTACATTTCAGTTTGGCATATAATATACAAATGTCAGAGTGTCTGCAGAGAGTCCTCTTCCTGCTGCCAGTTTGCAGTAATGAGAATAAATTGCAGTAAAGTGGGAATAAGCACCTCATTTATTTGAGAGCGTTTATCCTTGAAAGGTTTGAAACCTGAAATTCCAGGGGCATATTCTGAGATGATTTTATGTATTTATCCAGGCCAGTAATTGCAAGTTTCTCTAAGGAATTGCTAGCTGCCCTGTGATTTCAGTGGCTCTCTAAGAATGTGATACCCTCAAGTCTCTATCCCCAAACATTTACATTCATACAGGAATTAATAAAGTACTGACTAAGTGCATGCACAGACAAGCTTCAAAGAGGTGTGGAGAAAACTTTGAAAAATGCAGAAACTCCATTGTTTTAAAACCTGAGGATTTAATGAGGAATGGTTTTGCTTTTGCTAAGTCCACTTTGCAAAACTATTCTACAAAGATAATTTTATTTATAGAAAGGATAAAATTTTGGTTTAACAGAAGTAAGCAGATGACACTGGCGAATATTTCAGCTACCAATTCCAAGGGCTGTTTTTTACTACAAATAAGAAAATGAATGGATGTTTTTGTTCACCTAAAAACATTTGTTTTAAAAACATTCACTGAGAAATAGCGATGTAGTCTTTAGGAACTTGAAACAATGAATCATAAATTTGAGCATCTGTGAACAGAAATGGTGGATACTTCGGGAAGGGGCAGGAATAAAGTTTGACACTGATGTCTTGTGGGAAGTTGTCTTCATCAAGCTCACAGCCTTGTCCTCAATGCTGGAAATCAGAGATTTAAATCCTATGATGCAGAACATGGCATGCTGGATGTGTGTTTAAACTGACTTTTCTTTGCAACAAGCAGTTGGTATCAAAATCAGTTGAAAGAGATGTAACTTGCAGTTAAATGTTGATCCCTTTGTTGTGACTTGTTATCTGATGCCATTCAGTTAGGGAGGAAAGGACAGCATTATGGTGACAAAAAGAGAACGTACTGATGTTTTTATGTCAGTGCAAATATTTGAAATTTAGATCGATGGTTTCTATTCACCACTTGAATGCTTTCCTTCTCTGGGTTCAAATTTGCATTCCCTCCTTCTCACTGTGGGTAATAATCTTGGAAATCTCAAGGTAGAACAACCTTTCCTGCTATTGTATGTCCCTTCATAGCTGATCAGTGCTGTCCATTGCTTAGTTGAAAATGTCACTGGATGCCAGTGCAAAGTAAAGAAGCTAAATGGTCAAGTTTTGCAGCAGTCACCAGCTGTAAAAAACAGTGCAGTCAAGTCTCATATGCTTTGCTCCAAGAAGAGAACTACAAAGTAGATACAAGTTTTACAAATCACAGAAGAGTTGAGGCTGAAAAGGGACCTCTGGAGGCTGTCCAGTTTTTAGTCAGTAAATATACTTGTGACCTTTAAAATTAAATAGGATTACTACTGCTTTGCAAGATAACCAAGTTCTGTATCCAAATAATACTGCTTCCTGATGTAAAAGAGAATGACAGTGTCAGACATAATGTTTAACCAAAGATTCAATTTTACAGAAGATTAAGTTGCTAACAATATTGCAGACCTAATTTTTCTTTTATGTTTTATATTCCACTGGAACTTAATGACATTAGTGAAAGCAAAACCAAATTCTTAAGATACGCGGGGAGGTGGACTGGTGCTTTGACAGTCTTAATTCATGTTTGAGAGTTTAGGTGTTGTTAAGTAAAATATTTTAAAGGTGGCTTTGGGTGGCACTAGTGGAAGCAAAGAGGAGTAAAAACAAAGCCTATAAAAGACAAACTGTGTGTTTGGGTCTTGGAGAGCCTGTTCTGAGCTGACAGCAAGGGAGTAGAGAAGTGAAGAAGAAAAAAAGACTCAACCCTGGTTTCATGACTGGCTGTTTGGATAAAGGTCATGGTAACTGTAGTATGGATACAGAGGAAACAGGCTGTAGCTACTAAATGATGGGAAAAGAACTTAATTTTGCTCCTTGTGGAAGAGGAAAGTAAAGAGGAATGTTAAGTGTGCAGAGAAAATGAACATTTCAGCCACTAAATGTAGTCTTTCATACTCACAGGTACCATGAGTGACTGGTACGTAAAGCAGACAAAACACATTTTCTCTGTACAGCCATGCATTGAATGCCATAAAATTTTTCCTTTGTGCTACAAAATAGGAAAAAGGGTAGTGAAAAATTAAAAACTGAAAAGGAGATGAAGGGTGTCACTAGTGTCTTAGGCCTAAGGAAGGCTTTATCTGATAAGTAAAATTCTTAGATTGTATATTTTCTTGTGTTTTGTAATCTGCATTTCAGTGTTGATATTGGAAATGAAAATACCAACCAGACACCTGAGAACTGAAAGCTCTGAGAATCACTGCTAGATTTTATGTAGCTGGCCTGTAATTGTGGCAGTCTTCAGTGCCTCAAAAGTTAGTTATATGTATATGTGTGTGTGTGGATGTATTTACACACACAAACAAATAAAGTGAATGGTAGCAGTACAGCCTACTTTAAACATTACAATGAAAGAAAGATCCCGAGGGAGTCCTGTCCTCTCTGTAAGAAACAGGCAGTGTAGCTACAGATCGACAGGGGGAATACTAGAGAACTAGAACTAGAAATACAGGAAAAACATTATTAACTAGTTTCAAAGACATTGTAAGATCCCTCACAAGCTTCTGTGTCATTTGAACTCTCTGAAGCCTCTGCTTTGACTTTCTTTACATTTGATTCAAATACATGCCCTTTGCATTGTGGCAGCCAGGTTGTGATGTTTGCCTTGTGATTGAGTTCCTTGTCCCTCTTATGCCAGACTGGCATCTCATCTGCACCTTCCAGTTCATTGTATTTTTGCAACATATATCTTAATCTTAAATTCTACCCCTCCCCCATGTCAAATTTAATTTTCTCCAAAGGACTCCAAGTTCTCCAGGGCTGCTGGCCTCAGAGATTCTCCTTCTGCGTTCAAGCCACGAACTCTTCTTTTATATGTATATAGGTCCTGTGCCTACAGCTAAGTGTTTTGGAGTTTATTTTTTGTGAGAAGACATTGTTTTTGCCAGGATGGTTGTAAGAGCAATTAGGTACCACTTTTTTAAATTTCAAATTTTGGGTGCCACTTGGCTTAGGCACTGTTGCCTTGCTGTAGTTCGGTATGTGTTTCTAAGGCTGGACAAAATATAGTGTACCTGCATTGCATTTGATTAATTGGAAAGAATGACATAAGATACACTTTGTTTACTGTGAAAAGATTTGTCCGTGTTACTGTTCACTGTGCATGGACACCTGGTACCTACAGAGGAACCTGATACAGCCCTGAAAAGACCAACAGCTGAAATATACAGGCTGCATATTTAACAGCACTGCACCAGTTGTTATGTTCCAACAAGGATAACAAATGGTGGCAGAGGACTGGAATACCAAATTAAGTTCATGACACTGCTCTGTGTGACTGTCATTTTCTCGGGTTAATATCCAGCATTCTCTGAATATTCTGAGAGCAGTCATCAGAAGTTAATCAGATTTTTTTTCTTCCTTGTAAAGCTACACTATTAATTAAAAATACATGCAGAGGTTTGGGGGAAAATGGCTTTTAGAAGGCTAAATCAGCTATAGTGTATGTATCATGTGATGCACAGGCTGGCTGTGGGAAGCACAAGCGTGTAAAACCAGAATAACTTGTTGGCACTGACTGCTCCCATGGGGCTGCAAAACTCTGCAACATTCTTACTGGAAATAGCATCGTTCCTTGCTACTCTACCCAGCCTTAACCTTCAGGCACATTTTCTGGCAATTCTTCTCACCTCTCGATCAAAAAGGTATTTTGTTTTCTGGGTTTCTTTAATGCTTTGGTTTTGTTTTTGCAGCTAGAACGTGGATCATCTTTTGCTGTTCATAAAATTTTGGACATTTTAATACAATAATTTTGGAATAATAAATAGCAAAATCCAGAAGCATATAACAATATCACATCTGTTTTGCAAACATATTGGCAATGACTTACTAAGCATTTTATTGAATGAAAAGAAACTGTTCTAAATGTTTGCTGGTTTTTCTTTTATTTTTCCCATGTTTCTCCAGTTGAATATATGCTTACTTTCAGTACGAGGATGCAGATCAGACATACTCTGTGTTTTCGAAAATGCTTCATTAGCCATATTTTTTTCTGAAATTGCTTGATTAACTGTTGCTCCAGCATGGCTTGCAGCCTCATAGCTGACTTCCAAATCCAGTAAGACTGCTCATGCAATATTTGCCATGCATTAGGCTTGGCTTCAGATGGGGTGTTTTTTCTTTTGAAGATCTTCCAGTGTGAATGCTAGAAGTACTGCACATTGCTTGAATAATTAACATTCTCATTGTATGCTCAGTTGGTAACAATTATGGCAACAGAGAATTTAGTACAATTTACCTTTTAGCAGAACTGTAGGCAAATGTTACTCATGAAAGAATGCTTTGTATGCATTGAAAATCTTAGTTTAAACTGTTTTCTAGTTAAAATTAGTATTCATATATAAATCTTTCTTTTTAAACACAAGGTGCCAAGTAAAATATTTGATCTTCCAATAAGGACCTTGTGTACATGAATTAAAAAAGTAGAAGTGCATGTGAAAGAAGCAAGTACTGTACAGGGCCCTTGTTTGAGGGGTTTTTTTTTCACTCCTCCTTCTGCACTTAGCCATTTGCTCTCTGAGTTTTCCACTGCCTGATGGTGGTTGCCCAACTCATCTGCCCTGCTGACATCCTTCTATCAATAAACTCTGTGGCTGTCCTGGTCTCTTCCCACTGCTGCCCTCAGCCAGCTGTGAAGTTGCAGTCCCAGTGCCTGAGGTTGGAGAGTGAAAGCCCTCAGAGTGCTTCTGGTCTTGCATGTCTGGTACAAGCCTCAGCTTTTGTCAGCTTTTGAAAAGCCAATAAATAAACATAAGTGAATGTGGAGACTGGCCAATACACTGAAGTGGCCGTTTGGGAACTGCAGTATTTTTGGAAGGAATTCTGGAAGAATTCTGGGAAGGACTGTAAGGGTTATAGCATACCTTTCACCCAGGAAACTTTGAAGTGCTTAGATAAGAATCAAAACACTGACTCTCCTTTTTAAAAAGAAAAAAGAAAACGACATTAAAAAACCTTTTTGAAACTGTGACTCACTCAAATGGTTATTAAGAAGAAGCTATATATGTCATGTGGCAGCTAGAAAAATCAACTTACTTTGTTCATATCTGAAGAATTCTTAGTCTGTATCCTACCACTCATGTTTTTTAATCATATTGTCATACAATAAGTACATTGTGAAAATTGTTACAGCCCTGGTAACCGGTTTATAACTATTTCTGCCTATTTTGTAATTCAGGACTTGTTTGTTCACTGATACTAACTCTTGTAGTTTATCACCACTGGAGCTTTACCTTACTGAAGTCATGTATTTATACATGAATTCATGTATTTATATGCTTCTTTATTTATTTTTTTTTATGCTTCTGGCCTGTATCATTCCTGAAAATAAGGGTAGACCTGTAAAGACCCAGAAAGCACAAGACAAAAAGAGATTAAAAATTCAGTAATTCTTTTATCCCTTCATATCTAGGCAATCACATGATTTTGGAGATGCATGACTCATGGTCACATACACTCAGAGAGCATAACGCTAATTCCACTTGATTTCAAGTTGCCTCCCTCCAGGGAAATGGTGCTCTTTCACTACAGGAGTCTGACTGAACATGCAATTTGTATTGCAAAAAAATGGCATGTGCAGGCTTTTGGCTGCAATTCTCACCCATGGTGTGTAGAGAGGCGAACACACACATCCACACAGGATTCCCAGCAGGAAGTCCATTGCCACATTTCTCAGTGCTATGTGATAGTCTTTTAAATGCTGCCTGAAGCCCTCAGTCAGTGCTGTCTCTTTCCTCCCAAGCCCATGTCGGTATTTTTTGTGCCTTACACAAAAACCCTCATCATTTTTGGGCTTTACTCGTGCAGCACGTGATGTGCCAGTCACTATAATGAGAACTGGGTCTCAGGCAGCAGCACTTCACAGTCATATTTTCTCTTCCTTTGGGACTGTTCTATCAACACAGTGACTGCCAGAAAGCTCAGCTCTTGGCTTGACCATGGGACTTATGATGGTTCTCTGTAATTTTTTGCTGGATGCTTTTTTTCCTGCTCCTTCATTATGAGAACTTTAAAAATACTCTGTGACTCAAGTATTCATTGTCAAGGTACATGAGACCGCATGCACTCAGCTGCAAGTGATGTTGAATCTACCACAGACTGTTGTCTTGTGGAAAAAAAACCTGGGTTTTTTCCAAATGCTACCTTTTTTTTGGTTGTGTTTTTTTGGTTTTGGG
This sequence comes from Drymodes brunneopygia, assembly GCA_013400955.1. NCBI lineage: Eukaryota > Metazoa > Chordata > Aves > Passeriformes > Petroicidae > Drymodes > Drymodes brunneopygia. The sequence continues at coordinate 107,918 of VZTZ01024237.1, read as the reverse complement.
GGTTTTTTGATTGTTTTTTGTTTTTTTAAATTTAAATAAAGTTGAGACATAGGGTATGTGGTAATAGTGTAATAGTCATCTGCCACAGTATGGATGGAGGTGTGGTAGCTTCCATGCAAGGAAGAAGTCAGCATTGCAGCCATATGAGCCTTCTTGTACTTTTTTCTAGCTGTCTCCTGAGAGTCTCTTAACCACAATTTTAAATTTTCACTGAAAGTTTACACTTCCATCACAGTTTAGGGAAAACCTCTGTATGGTAAAATATTTTGGGAAAAAACACATTAAGAATTCTACATGTCCAGTATTATTTTAATATGCAAAACACTGTGTTAAACATGTATACTGTGTGCTTGGCTGTGAAAAGCAAAATGTTTCATAATCACTAAGCTCACAGCTTCCACTGGAGGCTGTCTCCAGCACCTTATTTCCTCATTTAAATAATTAATCAGGAGATTTTGCAGGTGTCTGTGTTATTCCTAAGATTGATCCTGTGAATTTCAAAGTGATGGAAGCAGCACTTCCTCTGAGAGCCTTTCGTCTTGGACTCCTTTCTTCTGTGGAGGCTTTACTGTAGATAATCAAGGTTATTTGTGTAGTTTGTGCAGAAAATGACATCCCATTGATTTCAAAGGGGTATTTTTTGATGATAACCTTTTAAAAAGTAAAGTATAAAACTGCAGAGGAAAGCAATTAGAGCTATAAAGAGCAGTCATGAGGTAAACCAAACTGTGAGATGCTTAAAATTAGTGGGATTATCTGCAGGTCACCGGAGAAATGACACTATTTCAGTTTAAAGTGCAAAGATGTAATCTGTCAATACAAAAGGTGTGGTCAGACATCCAGGCCAGCTACTGTAATCACTTTCAAAAGATGGCTACATACAGTCATCACTAAATAGTTGTATAAAGGTGCATTTTGAGGTGCTCGTATCTGAAATTGAGATCAGAAGTTTGAAAGGGGGTACCTGGCAGCCCTCACATTGGGAACGCTGCCCTCCCCAGCACAACCTGTGAGTCAGGCACCTCTGGTACACTGAGCATCTCCACTCACAGATACCAGGTTAATGTTTTAACCTCTTCTTGACACGTCACCTGTCCTCCCGAGTCACAGGACCTTTATTCTCCCTCCCTCGCTGTGAATTGTTCCAGTTGTCAGTTGGCAGGAACAGCCCTCAGTGTTGCACTGCTTGCTCAGCGCTGCAATTTCCTTTCAGCTCTCTCTTCAAGGAAGTGAAACCACTACGATGTATTTTTGCATTTTGAGGTGCCAAAGCAAAATGAAGCACTGCAGGCAGGAGAGAAAGGTAGCTGAGAAGAGCTGCCCTTACAGCGAGGAGGAGAACCCCATATTCGCTCAGTAATAGCTTCTGACAATGTTTCAAAGCACACGATAAAGTGTATGCTGGATTTACCAGAACAAATATGCCACAGTCTTCACCTTGTGTATTTTGCTTCTCTTTCTGCTGTCAGCAATAAAAATTGCAATTACATTAGATGAACAAGTAAGTAATAGTTTTACTGTTATTTAAGAAAGTATGTGTGTTCATTCTGAAGAAGCTCTATAATCTTACTGCTTAAACTGAGTTCTATTCAAGCCGTGAAATACATTTTAAGTCTTTCTGTAATTGGTAAGGAGGAAAAATTCTGATTAAAAAAGAGTTAGCAAGTTCCTTTTTTGGATTGGCTGAAATACTGAAGTATGGAATTTACATATTTAGCAATTAAATTAGAACCCAAGTAACAGCACAGGAAAAATGAAGCTAACTTCTGGTGTACTTATAGCAAAGTAGATGGAGAGTAAGCCATACTGGGTAGCCCCAAAGCTTGGACAGATTTTAGAAAAAAAACCATTAGGACTGCAGCAGCTTTTGGAATGGAGCAATTCCTGTTTTAGTTAGCAAAGGTAACTACATGTTTAGCTGTACTTTGTAAAATGTAAGATTGTGTAATATAAAAGGGTTTTTTGTTGAAAAGTTGTAAAATACTTAGGACACTGACATGTTTTCGGTTTCTTGTAATTGATACTTTGCAGGTTATTCTATTAGAACCATACCTGAGTGTTTGCATGACTTTCTGGAGACAGGTTATGTGGGTTTAGAAATACAGAATTGTTCAGGCTGGAATTACAGTGGAGCATTCTGTGTGGTATTATTTTATAAGAATGCCTACAGCATCCTGGGAAAGAATGCTTAAAAATACAGATATATTGTATCATGTAAGTTTTTCTCTGCAAACTTTTGTAAAATAATATTGAAACAGTAACTGCTCTTAGTAGGAACATCTATATCCATGTAGAGTGTCAGAAAGAAGACATCATGAGCATTAATAAGAAAACTTCATGTAATAAAAGTTATGAAGTAACAACTGATAATTCTGTTTTGGAAGGGGAAAAAAGTTACCATTCATTGGTAGATCTTTCTAAAGCATTGGCTGTTGAGTTCTAGCATTTGACCACCCTTTGGAAAACTTGGACTAGTTTTACTTTAATAGTAACTGTTGCACTTTCAGCTTTAAAAACACAGAAAGCAAATCAAATATTTTCAGTTCAAAATGACTGCTCAGCATCTTTAATGTCTTCCTGTATCTTTGTGGTTGAGAAGTGTGTCTGTCTTGTGATCTTGAGTGCTTTGCCCAAGATAGTTAACAAGGGGTTCTTTGGTTTTTGAGTGTCCTCTTGTAGTAACGATTTTTAAAAATGTGCTCAGACACTTCATGCTTCAAAACAAATTACTGATATGCGCTGAAAGTTTTAACAAACAAACCTTGAAAGTTTATGGGATGATAAAAAAAGGAGCTTGTTATTAAGTTTCTCAAAGGTACTCTTGAATTAAAAATACAGATTTGTGTTTCATGTCCTGAAGGACAAGTTTCTTCTATTTGCTGGAACCCCTGAGGCACCCTGTGTCTGAACACACCCAGCTGCCCACATACCAGCAGTTAAGAGGAAACCTTTCCCAAATTCAGGGACTTACTGTCTGACATCTGCAGAGTTGATGTTTTCATTAAAAGAAAAAAAAAAAAATAAAGAAAATATTTCCAGTCCCTCTGTTTGCTAAGCAAATGTTTCATATGTATAGTAAATGTAAACAGATGTAGCCTTCCTTTGCCTGTCTGAGACTCCAGGAGAGCTGCAGCACAAAGGCAGCCATTTCCTGGACAATTCTACCTGAAAATACCAACTTACATGTGTTTTAATGGAGAGAGTGCTGCCAAGGGAGTGTGCTTTAGAAAACTGAACAACAGAACGCATGATAACATTTCACAAGTGAAGTTTCTAAAGAACTGTTTGGGGTTCTTTAAGTATTGGAACAAAAGTACAAACCAGTCATTGGGTGTATTAGTGCAACCAAACATAGTTTTTGAGGTGAAAATGTGGTCTAGGATCTACTTAGTTGGTCACACAAAGATATTTTCAAAAGGTTATGCGTACAAGTGTTATGACAATCACTAGAAAGTTAACTTCTTGCTGTTACTGCATTAAGTATAGGGCATAGAAATGTTAATCTGTACTTGCTTTTCTTCTGAAAACTAGTGTCTTCAGATTCCATCCAGAGAATATCTGTGGTTTTGGCTGGATTTTTGTGCAGTGGATTTTTGTCTTTCTTTTATATTTCTGCATGGGTATCTATAGATAAGTGTAAAATAGATATCTAAAAAAAAATTAATGTGTGGTGTCTGCATTCACTGATCATGTAAAATGCTAAGTAGGAAAAGGCTTTATAATGGTCACTTCCCTGAATTATTATCTTTATTTGAGTAGTAGTGGTTATTTGTCATGACATTGAGATAATCCTGGTTTCAGATTTCATTATGAGTGTGAGAATCAGATTAGATTTACTTATCTGATCAAATAGGGCAGTTTTATTGCCTCAATTTGAAATTCCATCAGTCCGTATATAGAGAGATCTTCTAAACCATTTCTGAGCAAATTCTGTTGGTATTTTCTCAAAAGTAAAACAGTCTGAAAGAATGTAAACCTAAAGAGAACAGAGTTTTAGGGATTTAAATAGGGTTTTTTTTCTGCAACTATGTTGCATTGTTTTTGTGACACTTAGTAAGCCTAATGTGAATGTATAAATATAGAAATATTCGTCAACTTGCTGTCCAGAGACTGTCTGTTTGGAATACTGACTGCATACTTTTTTCTTCCCCTAGTGGCCACAGATGTCTTCAACTCCAAAAGTCTGGCCATTCAGGCCCAGAAGAAGATTCTTGGAAAAATGGTGTCCAAATCAATAGCAACTACTTTGATCGATGATACAAGCAGTGATGTTTTAGATGAGCTTTACAGAGTAACAAGAGAATATACACAAAATAAAAAAGAAGCAGAGAAGATCATCAAAAACCTCATTAAAATAGTCCTCAAATTGGCAATTCTCTACAGGAACAACCAATTTAATCAGGATGAAATAGCACTGATGGAGAAATTCAAGAAGAAGGTTCATCAGCTGGCTAAGACCGTCGTCAGTTTCCATCAGGTGGATTATACCTTTGACAGGAACTTTTTGTCCAAACTGTTAAATGAATGTAGAGAGCTGCTTCATGAAATCATTCAGCGTCACCTAACTGCAAAGTCACACGGACGCGTCAACAATGTGTTTGATCACTTCTCTGATTGTGAATTTTTGGCTGCCTTGTACAATCCCTTTGGACCTTATAAAATCCATTTGCAGAAACTTTGTGATGGGGTCAACAAAATGCTAGATGAGGGGAACATATAAGTACTTGTATTAGAGGTGACTGCCTATGAGTTATTTGTAGAAGGAACACTGTTGATTTATGAAGGAATAAGGGAGCATGCAAAGAGGTTTTTTTACATTATGACAAATCTTTCCTAAATATCTTTATTAATTGATTTCTTACTATGCGCTATCTGTTGCTATTCACAGTCCATCTGGAAGAAAAACTGCACATGACTTTTTTTACTGTGCTTTGCCTATGAAAACAGCTTGATAAAGACAATCAAACAGAATGGTTCAAGTTGAGTAAGAGTCTTGCAAGATAGATATAAAACCAAAACAATATGCTGTCACACAATCTGCATCTTTCATAGATTTACAGAATTAATTCTAAGCTATCAGAATCCAGTAATGTTGGTAACAAACTATCATGGTGATGGTACCCTCTGTAATTTTTTTCATTTACTTGTAAAATAGATATATTTGATTCAGTAATAGTCTTTTATGCTCTCTGCACAGATAACAGCTTCCTAGTGTTGCCATTATGAAGCATTGAGTTTTAAATAAAATCAGTGATGCTGTCACATAGAGTCTTAACAGCAGGCTTGTACATCTCCAGCTCAGAGGTGAAAACTTCCTGTCTGCAAGGCAGGGTCTCCCAAGTAGAGATCCTTATAGACCTGCACAGGTGCTTATTTCCTTTGACTACATGGGGATTATTTGAGGAATAAGCTACAGAAAAATAGCTGAACTGGGGAAGAGCATTCCCAGGAAACTGCTTGTGGTACAGAATTTTAACTCTGCCTATGATAAGATAAAACACAGTGACTCCTCTGTGCAATTCTGCTAGTAGAATCATAGAATCAATCATTTGGGTTGGAAGGGTCACAAATATTTTTGAAAAGATGTGGGTCAGTATATTTGATATACTAGTCTGATGTGTATGATGATGTGAATTCACCAAAGTTGATAAATGAATTGCAAGCCAATTTGCTTTGTGTACAATTAAACTAGAAACAGAAATTAGTGTACCATTGTGTTATATACTATTTAACTAATGGAAAAATGGAGTTTTGAATAAAGTTTTTTCTTCTTTTCTTATTTCCTACCTTTTATCCTTCTTTTTCTTCCTCATTTTCTCTCTGCCTTGACATTGGGGATAAAAAATGTGACTTTCTAGACACTGTAATGTACTTAAAAGCATGAAGTTAATACATTTCAAACAGCCAAAGACTTTTTGTTAGGAAGCATATAAAGAATTTGCTGTTTATTTAATTGCCAGTGTTTTTGCTGTTTGCTGTGTCCTTTTGTTTTAATGAGTAAACCAAAGAATATTTGCACTCCAAACTTCTCTCGTCTTTTTTTCCCCCCTTGTCAAATTTTATGTTCTAAATTGTGCCAGCAACAAGAGCATTGCAAGATCTGACTTACGGTTTCAGCATTACTTGTGATTTTTAAGAGAGAAATTTAAGTTTTTTTCATGTTAGGTTGGTCATTAGGCTCTCGGTATTCCTAGAAATGTGCCAGAGAAATGTGTTCAAAACGTGAAGTCATTTTATGAAAGCCACAGGTGTTCAGCAGAGAGAGAAGACTGATGTACTACTAGTCTGGAAACAACTGGGAACTGATGTAAGGATAGAATTTGCTAAGAAGTAAATTACTAGGCTGACAGCTGAAGGAATATCATGTAAGATCCCTTCCCATGTTTCACCCAAACAGTAAAGACACTGTGTTTCTGTCCATCAGAAGTCGTGTATAGGGATGCAGCGTCATGGAAAAAAATCAAACAAATTGTAAAGAGTTTAGTTTCTGGTATATTTATTTTCTCCTCCTGCCTAGAAAGAAAACTGTTTTCTTTAACAATTCTTCCTAGGGTGAGAATAAAAAGGAACTTGACTTCTAGACATTAAAACAGCTTTATCTACAAATCCTATTTTTAAATTATGTCCTGATTCTCCCAAAATAGCATAGTTTATAATAAATGGTAACAGTTACTGAAAGGAGGGGAGAGTACCTTGTTTGAAACCAGGTGTATTACATGTGTATGCTGTGTAAAACACTGAAGATTATCTTTGGCCATGACCCAGAATATTTTGATTGCTCAAATTTGAATTTTCTCTGGGATAAAAATTACTAAAATAATCTTTGATAATGTTGATAATTAACACCTACTTACATGTATATGAGCCATGTATATTTTCAGTAACCAGGACCTTCCTACTGAGCTGTACTATCTGGCCATTTGCTTGTTAGAAAAAGTGAAAATTGCTCATGGAGATCCAGTTATAATAAGCATGAAAACTTGACAGCTAAGAAAACTTATATTTAGCTCACAATTGAGTTACATTCTTCTGAGATGCTATAACAATGGTTCTTGTTGGGAATTCATTTTTAATTACAAAATGTGAGTTCCATACTGATGAAAGAAACCAATTGTGTTGGGTTTCCAAACACCTACCATATACTTCTGACGTGACATAGCACTCAAGCTGTATACTTTGCAGTTAATATGTTACTTGCAGCATGCATAAATAGTAGCTTTAACTATGAAAATTCAGACAGCATTTTTCCCTGTAGTACACTTGTATGAAGGCATTGACCCTCTAGCAGAAACCTGACATAGTCAAGATTTTTAAAAAGGTTACAGTGGTATTGTTTAATTATGGGTAGTATAATGCCATAAATTAGTGTTGCAAAATTGATAATACTATGTTTTAATAGGGTAATAATTGTTAATACATTAAAATCCAGTCATCATAGATTCATTTTATAATGGGCATTTAAATCTCAGTACCTCAGGTGTTGTGTATTTTTTATGTCTTTTCAATGCTTAATTAATATGTAAAGCCTAATGCCATCAAAATACATGTTGTTGAAGTTCTGGAAACTAATTTTACAGCCTTCTAGAGGCATTAAAAAAGTGCTAAGTCAGACCTTGGATACATTTTGCAAGATGTAAACAAACATGATCTCATCCATACAATGAAAACCAAATACAGGGATGTTATCAGGGCCATTTTGTGTGGGCCACTTTAGAAGGGATTCGCTGGAACTTTTGGCCACCCCTTAATTATATTTGTATGCCAAGACAAACAAAAAGACACAACTGGGTAAATTGCAAGCCTTATTCTTGGCCTTGAGTTCTCTTGATTTTTATCTCCATTTAGGAGGTACAGAGATCATCAGGAATCTGGAAGCTTTCAGCAACTGATGTGGGGTAGTGTGTGGTTTTGTTGGTTTTTTTTTTCCCTGAAAAGAAAATACCAAATCATGTCTCTTCTAAAAAAAGATTCAACCCCACCCATAAATTCTTGTAAAACAATGGAGTGAGGAGATTGCCAATTGCTTTCTCATATCTCTCCCTAGTAAGATTACATTTTCCCAAGGAAACAGGGAACTGATTGTGATGGCAGTTGGCTTCAGTCACTTTCCAGCCTCTTCTAGCTGTAATGTCTATAATGTGACTATTAAAGGTAAACTGGAATTCTGCATGTAGCTCTTCAAGGGACCAGAGTGTGCTGATTTTCAGAGTCCAGCAGAGAGGGATCCACCCCACCTCATTGTCAGAGAGGACAGTGTTAAGAGAAGGATGGTAAGTTGTAAGATGTACATTGCATGGGCTCGTATGGGCTCTCTGTGATGAGCATTGGCTGCCACCATAGCTCACCTTTGCCTTTTGCTGCCCTTCTGAGCTGCTGAACTAGTCTTGAGACAGGTCAGCTCTTTACTACCGTTTTTACCCCAGGATTGCAATCTGAGGAGAAGAGTAGATAGAATACATTACCTGCTTCACTTAATGAAAAAACATAATAAATAAATGCTGCTTTCCTGTTACGTTCCATTTTTCTTTGTGGGGGAGGTTGGGTTGGCAATGTAATTTGATCCCTGGAAAAATAATTTACATCTTGATTTAGCTGTTAAAACTGTTTTGGCTATAATCTATACCCTCATCAGTGTAGTAAGCATTTAGCTGTGATTTCAGTATCTATACTTCTGAGCCTTTTGTTTTTTTCCAGAAGTGCTTTTGAATGTATTACAAAGTGTATACTTCATATACATGAGATGAAGATTCCTGTTTGCATAACCATTTGCAGAAAAACTTTGTTACAACTGCTTTTTATTGAGATTTGGGCAGGTCAGCCAACATTCATGGTTAAGTGGCAAACATCTGTGCTCTGGATAAAACAAGTGTCAGAAGAGATTCTAGTTGTCCATAAAAGTTCTGTAATATCTTACTTTTATGTTTTTCACATAAATGAAACTTCTTTTGGGAGGGGAAAGTTTCCTATTTATCTTAAAACCCAATTGCTTGCAAAACCACACTGTGACTATTACTCAGAAAGTTTAGACTCGGTCATGTAGTTATTTCCAGTTTGTGAAAAAAATAAAAAGACGCCAAAACCCAACACAACAAGAAAACCTGCATTTGAAAGAAGTTCTGAAATAATTATCCATTCTAATATTCTAATCTTTTCATGCTGAATTTTGCATACTGCATTTGAAATTATATTGCAGCTTTGTAATTCATATATAGTATTAAATATTGTAGGTTAATGTGATTTTTTCTGTCTATAAAAATAAAGGAATAGTATCCCCATGCATGCTATGTCAAAGAGCTTTCTTTCTCAGTTACAATAGTGCTCAGTCTGTATAATAAATCACATTTTTAGTCTTTAAACTACAAATTGCTGAAGTGGTCCCTTTTTTCTTAGTACTCAGTTTTATTATTTAGAGTTCTGTTTTCCGATTTTAAAGTTGAGGTGTATGGGCAAGACATACCTGAATCAATACCCACTTTTTCTTGTGACCTTGGGAAATACAGGTGCTGATGTATATCTTCTAACCATCTGTAAATTTCTACTTGCTAGCACAACACCAGTTTCAGGAGAAACATCCCTTATGGCATTTCTCTCTATTAGGGAGCAAATTGAAAAGAGGCATCTTATAACTTTGGGATGTATCATAATTACAGAGTATCAAACAAAGAAGCAGACTATAATGTAATTAAGAAGATACTTTGCCTGCCCAGTTTTCCCAAGCAATCAAAACTTACTTGCTATTTGTTGTTCTCCCCTGTGGGAAAGTCTTGGTATGCTAGGTGGAGGATAAAGACATAGCTTCCTACAGTTACTGTGATTTAGATATAAATTACTTTTACATGTAAGGCCTTCCACTGTCTACTCTAAAAATCTTAACACTGGATTTTAAAATAATAATTTTCTTTGGCTTCATGACAAATTAATTCCTGTTTCAGTTTGTATTAAATATTTGGGTTTAAAATGTGCTTTTACTGTGCACATAAATATAAGCAGTAACAAAATAGCAGCTGGCCTTGTGCATCATATCGTGCTTCCTAGATACCTTGAGGTTTTTTCATTAGTCTGTAGGTGTTTTGTGTCCTATAAAGAAATTTCTTCGTGGATATAATTCTGAAAGTTTTCATAAATTCAGGCCATTCTAAGAGAAAAATTGTTTGCTTTTCACACAGTTGTTCTCCAGTTTCTGTCGCACCTCCTGGCAACCTAAAGCTCTTCATTTGCAAGACATTTGTGGGACATTTTGAAGTACATTTTTTCAGAATATATTTATTGTTGGTTGTTCTGGCCAAGGTGCAGCTAATAGTGGATGAAAAATACTGTTGCATTTAAGTTGTGGGAGGGTTTTCTAATACAGGGAGTATGGCGGTATAGATGGAACAAATCAGCTCAAGTAGAGCCCACATACCACCGACCCTTCTACTCTTGTGTGGGAATACAAATGCACTAGTTATGCTCCATTACCAAGTAGTGTTGAAAAACTACTTGGCTTTCTTCAGCAGGATTTACTCTTTTATTCAGGGAATCTATTTCAGTAGCTGGGCTTGGCTAGGCTTCTGAGAAGAAAGTCCCCTGGCTGTTGATAGCCTACTGTTAATTAAGGGTTTCTGTGACATGAAAGGACAGCCTTTCCCCATTCCAGAAGCACAGTGCTGATGCTTTCAGCTTACTTCACTGACTGGAACGGAGATACTGTGGTTTTTTGCTTTGTTCGTTAGGGGGTCGGTTTTATTTTTGTGGAGAGTCGCAACTGTGTATGATCTCCTAGGCCTACTAAGAGACTGCAGAAATAAAAGAGACTGAGGCTGACTGGTTTATTATTCCATGAGGCTTTGAGCCAGAGGGGGAATAAGTGCATGGGTCCAGAGACATGACATGAGATCAGCTGTTACTTTCAAGAGAGCTGGTTCTGTATCTTAAGGATCTTGATAATTCAGCAACCGAAAAATTATCTCATCCTTGGAACTAAAGTGAGTCTCTGCCCAACCAAAAAGCTGTCTCAGTTACAGGCTGCCTAACTTGATTTCAGTGGTATGGACACTCCCAAAGGCGCATTTGCTGTGCCATCATATGAGAAACTATTAGGGAAAAGTGAAAAGAAAAGCTCAGCACTTTTCTGGGAGGAAGGGCTGTGATGAGACAAAGATCTCATTAAGTTTGCTTTGCCATCCACACTGTGATAAGGACTACTGTCTGCTGTAAGCACAGGCATTTAACTTTGTCTGAGTAAGACAGTATATTTAATCCTACAGTTCCAATATCCTATGACGCTATAATCCACAGTTTACCCCAAAGCTAGAACTGAGAGGCTCATGCTACAAAATACAGAAACAGGGAAGGAGGCCCTTTATAAAACAGTATCAAAGGAAACTAATCTTTGCTCTTGTTGGAGCTGGGAGAACCTTGGCTGGGGTATTTTGACTTCCCACCTCATTTCTGATTAGGAGATCAAGTGCTGAAGAGGAGTACGAGCAAACTACAGGAAAAGATGTTTATGTTGTTAGTTAGTTGACTATTCTCCATCTTGCTTCTAGACAGAAGGCTACTCAGTTCTTCATGTATTCTTGACTAAAATTGTTCTTTGCTTAGGTTAGGGATGAATTCTCACCATGGAATAAAGACAGTCTAAACCTGTGGTATTTCACTTTCATTTGCATTCTTGGGATGGTTGGGATGGAAGCTGGCAGAGTGGGTATTTCTGAGAGACAACTGGAACTCTGCTGTTAATCTGGGGGAAATGAGTGTATGTTGTGCACAGAGAAAACTTCTGTAAAATTTGGATTAAGAACTGTAAAATGTCCTTGGTGGCAGCTTGAGAGAAGAGGCCACTTTAGAAAGCACACTTTAAAAGCAACTTATCTTTTGTGCACACTTTATGTTCATTAAAGGAGCTGCCTGGATTTATTCTACGAGCAGAACCTCTTGGAATTTTTGGCAGTTCTAAATCTCAATATGGCTGTTAATTCAGGAAACAACTGCACCAAATCAGTTTTCTCAGGAGGCATTTCAAGTCTTCCATCTATGCATTAAAGATTCAGCTCATCTGCAGAATCTGTTTACTCGTAACTTGGTAGTAGTGCAAATATGCACCTGATTTCCACAGAATGTGACAGATGGTTATTTGCCAGTCTTTCTACTTCTTGTTTTAGTTCTCATTTTTAGTCCTTGTGGGGTTTTATTGTCTTTTTTTCCTTTTTTTCCCCTCAAGGGGCCCCATTTAATGGATTTTTCATGAAGAATCATTTAGCATGAAATAGTGTGGTTGTGTTATGGGAGTAACACCATAACCTTTTGCTGGCATCTCCCTAACATCTCACCACAAGATGCATTTTCAAAGCTGTAGATGTGCACAAGTAACTAGTTTCTGCTTCAAAAGTTTGTTCTACTACTGCATTGCTTCATACCTGCTCAGCAGTACACGGAGCCCTGGCTGACCCAGGGCTTTGGTCTCCCTTAAATCCTGAGTCTCTGATGGAATCAAATGGAGAGCTTCCGTAGCACTCTGCTTGTGCCCCCTGCTTGAATTTTCCACTTAATTGAGTGGTATGTGCAACAAATGCCAAAATTAATGTTTCTTGCCAAAACAGGGATGTGAGACCTCCTGTGATGTGGGTTGTTGACAACAGCTATAAAAATGTTTGCATTTACTTTTGCAGTTGGTCCATAAGAATGTGTACACTGTTAACTACGCAGTAGGCTGCTCCTCAGCATCTCATCAGGAAAGCTGCTTTTCACGTTCTGAGGGTTACAATCAATGGATTCAATGGCAAAACCCCCCCACTTACTAATTGCTGTAGGCTGACAGAAAAATAAAAGAAGACAAGAGAATGCAAGCTGGAATGTAAATACCACTATATGCTGTTCCTGCAGATGAAAGGAATCAATAGAAATATTATATTCAAGCTATGAAGAATTTCTCAGTGGGGGTTTCTAAGTAGTTTTGTCTGAACACTTTCACTGAGAGAGTAATTACTATAGTGAGCTGGGCCATACAGTTGGTTTCTGTGAGATAAACATGTGACCAGCTCAGTGCTGAGAGCCCTCAATGACCAGCTCAGGGTCTGAGACCCATCAATGATCTCTCTGCACTGGCAGCCAGAGAATGGCTGCCGAGAGGGAGAGGGGAAGTGGGGAGGATGACCTGCCTGCAAGCACGGCGTCTTTGGTCACAGCAAAAAACATCTGTCTTCAAAACCCCAGGGACTTTCAGAGCACTAAGGCTATAGGGAGGCACCATCTGTTGAAGGCCACGCTTTTGCAATATTCAGTGAAAGGTGCTACAGTTTTTAACGTGGATTCAGTATCTAGTTCCTGGTCATGGCAAGAAACATCTTCCCTTTCAGTCTTGTTTGTAGAGAAGTCTTTGTTCCCAGTGAGTAGGCCTCTGCAAATTGCCATGAGCAAAAGCATTTAGCAAGCAAATAAAGTACTTCAAATGATCTTTATAATCCAAACAGATCTTTTAGCAACGTTAAAAAATACAGAGTAAAAGGAAGTCAGTAAATTCTTTTATTCCCCCTGAATAAAAGTTTCCAAGGTGCTCACCATCTCCAGCAGCAGACAGTAGAAACCATTTCTACTGGGATTAAGACTCCCACAGTGCCCACAACACATGCGAGCCCCTAGTTTATAAAAGACTTGTCAAAGAAAAAAAGCCCAACCCAGTTATCTAACCTGTTGGTCAGAAGATGGTAGACAATACACCAAATTTATTTCAGTGCACAGCATGAAAATTTACTGTTAATGAAATGAACTTACCTGCTCTAGGCATTGAAGTGTAACACAAAAGAAACATCATCACATTCATTATTACAAGGGACTGTGTGGGGTTTTCCTGAGGAAAAATGCCTGAAATGTCAGTATAAATGTTAATGACAAATATATGCTAGTCCACACTGCTCACTAAGAGACAAAATAAAGCAAATTTGGTCCTCCTTTTTGAACTCACTTGTTCTGTTGCAGTTTCAACCAGTATAAACCCCATCTGGCTGTGTTTGGAATGTGGATACCCTGCTATTACTCCCACACTATAGCTCAATCACTGAAAACTCACTATGGCACCTGATCTTGGTTTGTGGCTTAACACCTACTTTCATGTAGGTGCTCATGTTTCCACCTACCATCCCCTCACTTTGGTAAGCAGCAGTACTGTCATACCTTTTTTCAGACTGATACAGATGTTTTCTGACAGCTGTATGACTTGGAACAAAGCTCTTCTGACTGCTGAGGGAACCTATCAAACACTTTTCCATTCAGAGTGGTTCTTTCTACTTTGCATCTTTTTAATACAGTGTCACTTTAAAAACATAAAATACAGAAGTGATGTACTGTCTCTCCAGCACACTGTCTTCTGTGTTTTACAGGACAGAACACCAATCTGTTGAGGAAACTCTTAATTGTTTTGAAGTGTGAGCTCTCTCTTGATTCTAATCCTACTCTATGCACAAAATAAGGTAGTTGTAAAAGTTCCTGACTTGTTAACAAGGCTTGTTTGTTTGGTATCTAAACAACAAATTCTGCAACAGAAGTACTTCAGGGACTGATTTTATTTGGATCATGTAACCCTAACTTCTAGGCAAATTCAAGAGTAAGTCCTGTTCTTGAATAGCCCATCATCTATAAAAATAGGAGACAGAAGACTATGGAATGTGAAAGACTGGTGACAGAATCAGCACTGAAAATGAACCAGGTACTCTTAGGATTTGTTTACGGAAGTGGCCACACATCTGAGCTGCTCTAGATTGATACATTTACATTGGGTGTATTATGCAAATAAAATTGGTACTGTAAGGATGACCACTCAGTCCGTGTGGGTATTTCCAGTCTTTACTAGATGCTGCTCTCACAGCATCCTGGAGACTTCCCTTTCTTTTCCCAGGTGGGAGCCCAATCCCAGGCTGTAGCAACAATAAACAAAATATTGAGTGTTGAGGCTGAACCAAAGCTCACAGATGTTAAGGGCTCAATCTGTTACTTCCTCAGGAAGAGCAATTGCAATCTGACTCACCGCTCTGCCCTTCTCCCCCCCAGGAAAGAACCTTCTCCTGTTGCCAAGCACAGCACAGCCAAACCACAATCAGCGATGTTCTCTCTGCAAAACACACCCAGTTGCACCGGGCCCCTCACTGCTGGGAAGTTCACTTTTCTGTTGAGCTGCGTTCAAATGACATAGACGAACTTCGGAAGTTTAATTAGTTGTGGGGGTATTTAGTGCTGTGACAGAATAACACACAGTGCAATGGGATGTTTCTGCGCACAGTCAACAATATATCCCACACTTAAAACTTGTGATTTGTTGTAGATTATTTATCTGATGCACGTTCCCTTGCCTGCCTTCAGAAATGGGGTTTTTTCTGTAGTTTCCAGTAGTTTCCCTGTGGGTGGTACTGTGAATGTGGGCACTTGGCGCAGCCTCACCGTACCACGAGCTCGCTCTAGTGCCCACAGTGGAAGTTGCAGTTGAAGCTTTCAAACCCCCGCAAGCCGAACTGTGTCATAAAATCATAGACCATTCCTCTCTGTTTCCACTGTTTCTAAAGGAGTGAATGCCACAGATAATTTGAGGTCAGAAATGGTAATTTATTCTATTTTGGAAGTCTCCAAATAGCTGTCGCTCAGGAAACTATCACCTTTCTTTAGTGTAGACAATAAAGCCTTTACAGCCAAGAAGATAACCAGGCAGCAAAACCAATTTTTCTTTCTATTAGCTCCAGAAATAATCCAAAGTTTACAAGAAAGATTAATCATGAATTAAAGTTCATCTGTGCAGAGGGAATATGTAGATGGTTTCCCCCAAAAATAATTGTGTGCATTCCTTATATAATCCTGTTCCCTGAGCACCCCCTAGATTTAGGCATTGGCCCTATGAAATGCCAGAACAATTACATTCTGAATAACACTGTCTCACAGAACACCTGCAATAATACAGTGATTAAGTGTGTACATTCGTACTTAACCCACGGGCTGGTTCAACCAAGCACAATTGCACTCAGCCACTCTTTGTGCCTCACTCTGCTTCACCGCGGGGTCACTCCCCTAGGCTGCAGCTCTCCATGAGCTGCTCCAGCATGGGTCCCTCCCACAGGGCGTATTCCTTCGGGAACAGGCTGTCCTGCCAGCAAACCTGTTCCAGCGTGGACCTCCCTGGGGTGTGTCACTGTGGCCTTCTCTCCGGGCTCCAGGGAATCTGCTCCTGCAGCTGGACCACCCGCTCTCACTCCTCCCTCACCGGCCTGGGTGCCTGCAGGGCTGCTTCTCCCTCTCTTCCCCACTCTTCCACAATCGCTGCAAAACGTTTTCTATTTCCTTAGACATGTTTCCAGAGAGGCACCAGCGGCCACCCTCTCTGAGGGCCTGAGCCGTGCCTAACAGCAGGTGATTTGGATCCGGTGGGAGTGCTATGCCTGGCACTGGCCCCCCAGGCCTGTTCCTCATGGCCGCCCTGCAGCCCCTGGCCTGCACCCAGCACCGCCCTCCACACTCGGGCAGCCAAAATCCGCAGCCAAAATCCGCGGCGGTGTGTTGCACTTCAATTCGACACAACCAGGCCTGGAAGCAGCGTTCTGCATTGGGAAATAGCAAATAGAGGAAGAAAAAAATTGCACACCATAAACTGTAAGATTAAGATAAAAGAAGTAACTGTGGATTAACTTTAAACAGAGGCATGATGCCTTTCACAAGGGCAGCCTGGTTTTGCAATCCAGCCCGGCAATGGCCTCATAGGACATGTGGGTATGCCCGACAGCCAGCCTGCTCCTTCCGACCTTCCACAGCCAGCCTGGGAAAGCAGGGCCGGGCAGGGCTGATCCTGGGCACTACTGCCTCCATCCCGAGGCCCTCCTTGCCCTCTGCATCCCTTCCTTACCCTTTCTTACCCTTCCTCTTCCCTTCCTTCCTCTTCCGTTTCTTTCTCCACCCTCCTCTTCGCATCCCTTCTTTTCCCCTTCTCATCCCTCCCCTCCCCTTGTCTTCCCCATCTCCTTCCCTTCCCTCTGTTTCCCATCCTTTCCCCACCCATTCCCATCCTTTCTTTGCCCTTATTCTTCCTTTCCCCATCCCTTCCCCATTGCTTCCCCATCTCCGAACCTCTCTCCTCTCTCCTCTCCTCTCCCCTCTCCTC
>VZTZ01024237.1:78727-89886 GCA_013400955.1 Drymodes brunneopygia | reverse complement strand
GGAGGAGCTGCTCGGGGAGAGCCCGGGCGGTGCGGGTTCAGCCGCTGCCCGCGGCCCTGGCAGGTGTCCTGGGCGCGGCCGGCCCGTCTCTGGGGGACAGCGCGGGTTGTTTCCGCAGAGTGGAGAAGCGGGGCTGCGGGGAAGGCGCTGCCAAGGCTGTGCAGGGATCACGGCCGTACCTCACCCTGTCCTCGGGAGTTGCTGCCGTCCGAGCCCGGCCCGGCACTGCCCACGCTTGTAACGCCTCCTCCGAACGTGGGGGATTTCTGCTCCCCGCTCAGCAATGCATGTCCTCCTCCAAGCACTGTCCTGGTATCCTAATTCCTTCCAGTTGTGCTTTGGATTAGTGTGTGCGGCTTGTGACTAGTGTGTGGTTTGGCACGGTGCTGCTGCAGCAGGGCTTTCACGTGTGCTGTCGGTGCTGCAGAGAGCTGCTGCCCACCTGCTGCTGCCTTCCGTGCCCGGGAGCCGGCTTGCAGGCAGGTGGGAGAGGTCTCTGTCAGCAGTAGCGCTGGCCTGCGCTGTTGGTGGTCTGCAGGCTTGATCTCCCCAGGGAACGTGGTCCGCAGTGGAATGCTTGGTTTTGCCAGGAAATGTTTTTGTATTTGTTGTTATGGCGTGGGGTTGGTTGTTTGGTGTTTTTTTCGATTTTTCTTTTTTTTTTTTCTTTTTGGTTGTTGTTTGTTTCTTCCCCCTTTTACTATGCTTTACTTTTCTTTCTCTGCATCCATGCTTTTACCTTTGCCTACTGTGATGGTTAAGCAAAAATACGAGCTGTCGGTGTGTATGAGTCAGAGGCAAAGTTTGTGTTTGTGATGAGCTCTTTAGGGAACTTGTTTGGCCATACTCTAAGAAGGTTCTGCCTTCACAGCGGAGTTTTGCTCCCATTTTGTGGTGCTGCACACAGTATTTTGGAGGAGTCATTTTGGGACCCTAGATTAAGTGATGTCTTGTGAAGAAGATATTTTGGAAAGCACTGAACAGTCCATGTACATCACCTGAAGGTGACCAATCTAGTAATAATTGAGACCAGATTTTTTAATACTGCTTTTCTGCTTTAACCAGAAAAAATTTGTGTATTTGTGGCCTTTTCCCTATATAGGAAGTTCCACTGAAGAACAGGTTAAGACCTTGCGTAATAGCAAAACAAGGTCACCGTGGCAGTAACAAAGTTTCTAAAAAGTATTGCACCGATTAAAAGTTGTGTGTCATAAATATGTGTACAGTGACCCTTGTACTCCTAGGGTTAGACTGCTTGAAAATGGTTTGTTAATAGAGAAAATTCCTCTTGTATGTTTTAGTTCACAACAGCTTTTTAGTAAGAGTTGCTTAAATTTAAGCCAAGATTTAAGGAGGTCCTGTTAGCTGTAGATTAGTTCCCATTTTGCTTTTATTTAGTTTATAACACTGTAGTTAGACTGCATTACTAATAGCACTGTTTTTCAGCATTCATTTTTAGATGCTATTGAACAGATAAGAGCTGGGAATTTATTTAGACATCTGTATCACTAATTTGAGTTGAAATGTTACCTGTTTTCAGATACACATGTATTCAAAGTGTGTTTCTTTTCCTGTTTTCTTTGTCCTGTGTTGAACATTGTTTATGCAACTTATCTTCGTTCTTTTAAGTTTAGTTTTGGTTCTCAAGCATTCAGTCTTTGCTTAGCAGTTGAGAAGGCCAGCACATATAATACGGTCTGAGTTTTGTGCACTTCTCAGTTGAGTGGCTTTTCAAAACAGCAAAAAAAAAGGTTTTCTTGGACTTGGATTACATGAGCAGTGGATGAATATGCACCTCACATGTGATACGCTCTGTTGCAGAGGCCTAAGGGAGTCTTAAGGAAGTTTTCAATTTGCTGCTGTGAGATTAGTGTACTTCAAAACAGTCTATACAGTTCTTATTTTTGTCCCCATTGTTTTTTTGAGAATTGGCTTTGAATGTCCTGGTGAGGTGCAAAGAGATACTGTTTGCATTCTGCAAAACTTTTTTCTGACTGTTCATCTTTTGATCATTTGAATCTCATTTTCTTTTGAAATTAATAAAAAAAGATCAGTGCCATTGATCCCAATAACTTTTGACTGGTACAGTGAATAATATTATCTGAAAATCATTTGTTGTAATGAATGTCAAACAACTAGAATCTAAGCCAGAATGAAGGTTTAAGACCCTTGATTTTGTATGTGATGCAGAAATGACAGTCTTCGCTTCCTATAGGGAAACTGTGTGTCTGTTTGGATAAATGAGGTATCAGGCATTCCTTTGTATCCAAATGATTTTGTCAGTGCATCTTTAGTCATGGTTAAATTTTGTTCAGTTCCTTCTTCAAATCTTAACTAGGAAAATATCTTATTCCCCTAGAGCGTAATTAATTAACTTGAAACATCCCCTCCTTCTTCAATGTTACATTAGGACATTAAAGGTTCTTCCTTTCAAATGTATTTTTCTATCACAAGCACAAATTCAGCAGCATACAGCTTTCCCAGATGCTTCTGTTGAATCCAATAACAAAGAGTAAGCATGGTTTGTTTGGTTTTTTTTCTCTTGGCTGCAAGTTTTATTTACTATTTATCTATTTATTTTCTTCTATGTTTTGTACTTTGAGCCCGCAAAGTGTTTGTGTTGAATGGGTGCATTTTTCTTGATGCAATTCATTTTTGTGTAGCTTTTGTCTGGATTGTGATCCAGGAAACAAATTCACTCTTGTTTTTAACTTTTCTCTTTTTTGAAACTAGGTTTGGGCAGAGCATATGCTCTGGCTTTTGCTGAAAGAGGAGCTTCAGTAGTTGGTAAGTTTTATCCTAACTAACTTGATTTAGACAGTAACCTTTGCCTTTTCACATTGCTTGCATTTGGCAGTCCATGTCAGTAACCTTTGTTATTTAATGGTTTTCTGTCTTATCCGTTGCTGTTTAATTTTGCCTCTTAGCTTTATTTTCTGACGAAGCAAGTTGCCTGAATTTGTCCAAGGGCTTACCTTTGCTGGAAAGTCAATTTGAGTCAGATAATTTCCTAGATTTAGCTTTCATCTATGCATATAAATCTTCAGTGCAATCTGTGGCCACAGAGTGTGTTGTCTTAGGTAAATAATGCTCAGAAGCTTCCAATATGATCATTTGAATATGTGAATATGTTGTGTTACAGTGCCTTCTCCTGAGAAAGATGTTACTGAAATATAACAACTTAATGGCATTGTTTCTTTCCACAGCTCATGGGACAAAAGAGCCGTCTGGTCTTAGAGTCGGTGCCAAATAGCTGTCAGTAAAGGATTTCTGGTGGTTTTGTAGTTCCTTGGGTGAACCTTAGCAGGGTGTATTTAGTTGTGAAAAATGCTGTATCACAAGGCAGTCCTGAAGGTTAAATTGTATTTTGGATACTCACCGGCAGTTGGAATTGCCATTTTTAGATTGGCTCTTAGGAAAAATTTATTCACTGAAAGGGTTGTTAGGCACTAGAACAGGCCAGGGAAGTGGTTGAGTGACCACTCCTGGAGGTATTAAAAAGATGTGTAGATGTGGCACTTCGGGGCATGGTTTACTCCTGGACTTAGCAGTGTTAGGTTAATGGTTGGACTTGACCTTACAAGATGTTTCCAGCTTAAACGATCCTGTGATTTTATGATTTTGCTGCTTATGAATGAATTTGTACAGGTGTTGTTGATGAGTTCAAGATTAAATGTTTAAAGAGATTATGGACAAGAATTTGCTTACTATTTTTCTTGTAGTGTTCTAATGAAAATCTCAATCTCAGTTTACAAAATTCCATTAAAATGGTTTGGTTTTACTTTATTGATTAAAAATGAGTATGTGTGTAGACAACTTTAAAAAAATCTAGCTTGTTTTTTCTTCTTTTTTTCTGTTAATTGCCATCTTTGATACTTGCTGTATTTGCTGTGAAAGTGAATAATTCACATCGAGTTTTTATTTAGCAAAAATTATGTCGCTGAAGCAGCCCAGATATTTTGTATTGACTCTGTAGCTAGTGCTGGTCTGACTTTCCAGAATGATCTGAAAGAAAATGTATTCTGTTGCCTGACCACAGATAATGCTGCTTTATACCTTGGCCTTATTGTGTAATAACTAAACAGTAAGTTAAGAATTGACTGTAAGGGCAACTTCTTGCTTCCTTTTGGGAACTTTACCACACTTTAGCTTGTCTTGCAGTATTATCTCTACATGCTTGTATTTGTTTCTCTAGTTCTCCTATGAGTCTTACTTCAAAGAGTTGAGAAGTTAGGTGCATAAACACTTAGTTTTTAAAAACTCAAGGAGATATGAGACTTATGTCATGTCTCTTTAAAAAAAGTTCCCTTTTATAAGTTATGGAAATGAAGGTGTGTTGTAAGAATGGTGATCAAATACTCTGGAGGAATATTTTGAGTAGTTGGAAGAATAACAGTGGGCCTCAATATGACATCTTTGTCCAGTCCTGCATCTCTGTTGAGTGAGTTGCTGTTGGTGTGGTTAGATTGACAAGAGCAACCTAGGTGGAAAACTCCCTGTTCTTACAACCCAAAGGCTGCCTGCTACCACTGTTTTTTGTCATTCTTTATCTCTTCTATGCCTCTCATCAGGACAAGTTGAAAGCAGGAAGAAGGGATGGTTTGCTTTTGTCTTGCAATCCTATGTTATGTCCAGACCTACTGTTTCTTCTGTTCTGTCTGTGAGCTCTTGTGTTGCTGTTTTAGTTTAGTTAAAGAGTCATGCTTTTGAAGCATCTCTCCTGATACGTATCTTGTTTGTATTTTTGTTTACGTTGTGAAATGGTATTGAATTGCATGAGTCCTTTAAAAGAGGAAATCGGAAGATGCAATCTGTCAGCACACCTACACTGTTCATGTGTGTTTGGTTTGTGACACTAGAACATTGCAAGAAATCAGCTGGCTTATTTTTTAAAAAAATTGTAGTGTAGGTGTCAGGTCCTCTGCACCAACTGTTTCACCCTTCAGATTTGCTTCTGCTGCTCTGCTAATGACACATTCATAGCCTTAGCGGAGTTCTTCTCTAAGGTTCAGACTATAACTATGCTCTGCCACAACCACTACAGTCTTTGGCTCTTTTTGAGTGCATGTTTTCAATTGAAAATTGCATTATGTAAAGCTTGGGCTTAAAATAATGTTTTTTATCTATTTTGTTGTCAGAGTTCTTTTTCATTGCTCTATTACACTCATGGAGTTACTGTTTTCAAAGCCTGGAATAGCTCAGTTCTTTCTTGCCATACTCATTTTTGGTTCAGCTCCATTAGTGCCTTTGTTCAGCCTAAGGTACTTTGCCACCTCTGAAAATTTACCAAGTAATTAATTAATTTTTTGTCAGCAAATTACTATTGAAGTGCGGGATAAACATACGTAACTTGTCTGTAGTAGAGTTGTAAGGTCTTAACAAGACTGAATGGTTTGTATATGTTTACTACCCAAATAATTCACTCTTTGTTCCCAGGTGTTGTTCCTGACTTGCTTTCCTTTAATATCATGGATGTTGCAGACTGAGTCTGCCTATGTTGCCTATCCTAACGCTTCACTACACTTAGAAATTTTCCTTAATGCCTCACTTGAATTGTGTTGGCTGCATGTTTGGATTGTTAGATATTAATCTATTAGCTTGGAGGTTTTGTATCCTTCCTTTTTTGCATCAGTCTGTTAAGGTACTTGTACCTCCTGCTTCAGGCTGGGCATTTTTTGGATTTTGTTTGGTTTGTTGATGGTTGGTTGTTTTTTCTGTTTTTATTGACATGTTGTGTCCCTCCCCTTTTGATGCTCACTTCTTCTGGACTTTAGCATTTTTCTTTACTCGTAAATTCTTTGCAGTATTTCTACTTTTCTCTTGAAGTGCTGCACAGAAAGCTGAATATAGGATTCTAGATAAGACTTCTTGATCTGGACAATATAGAGTGATTTTGTGATGTTCCTGTTTACATGGACAGTTTAAAAAAAAAGGCACAAAATGGGTCTACTTCATTTTGTGGTCATGCAACAGACTTTCCATTGCTGTTTTTAATCAAGACCAGCAAGAATATCCTGCATATTTTGTGGATTTCACTGTCTGGCTTCTTGAGGTTAGAAGTCAGAAAGCTGGAATTCACCATAGACTGTTTAGCAAAATACCAGTGTTGCATGTAAATTTAGTAAATTCTGGCATTCTTACAATTCCATTTTGAACCCATTTAAACAACTTCTTATCATTTTTTGGAGTGCTTTGTCCAAATACAATGTTTATATGGTATTTTTTGGGAGTGCTTTTGTCCCCCTGGTAATCCTGTGAAGCTATGGGATGTGCAAATACAGGAGTGCAGCAGAGTGTGGCAGTGGTGCATTCCAGCTGCCATCAGTGATGCGTGCCCCAGTGCAGAGAACAGCCTGATACATCTCTGTGTGTCCTCTTGTGGAGAGGGCCTCTTGTCCCACAGGAGCAGGATCTGAAGCTCCAGAGCAGGCACTTCTCACTTTGTTGAGACTGCTGTATTTCTTCTGTAGTGGTGTTGATTGGTAACAGTTTAGCTACTCTGTTAAACAGGAACAGTGTCTTTTCAGTCTTGCTTATGGTTCATGCAATAGTTAGAGACTGGAATAAATTGCCTATGATTAGGGTGTAATTTAGATCATAATCTCTGAACTACAACACTATGAAGAGGTAGTGTGGGCAGGGCAAGAAAGTTGAATACATGGTGGAGGGGGGTAAAAAGGTTCTGGTTTCCATGTTACTTAAAGAAAAAGGGATAATGTATGTTGCGCTACTTTAAAAAAATAATTATGTGTCCTACTATTTTTCTCTTGTCGTCTGTGATTTTCAGTAAGATCCAGATGCAGCAGGCTTTGTTAATACTCTTTGTAGCCTCCCATGTGATAATGAGGTAAGAACAGACCATAAAGTCTGGGTGTTAACAAAAAAATTTCATTTCTTTGTCATGCACAGTGAATGATCTTGGAGGTGATTTTAAAGGACATGGCAAAAGCTCCTCAGCTGCTGACAAAGTTGTTGCGGAAATCAGAGCAAAAGGAGGGAAAGCAGTACCCAATTATGGTATGTTATTTTTCCAGATGAGTGTAATGCTTTATCTGTAGGAATAGTGGACATGATAAATGAAAAGTTAATGCTCCTTAGGGAAAGACTACTGCCAGCTAACCAATAACATATGCATTGAAAAAGGTGTAGTATCATGTGGAGTGGGGAGAGAGGTGCTAAAAGCAAGTGTATTAATTGCTTCTTCTAATTAAAGATTAAAATGTCTACTAATACCCTTCTATTTTATCTGATTTTTTAACATTGAAGTATTAAGCAGCCGTCCATCTGCAGTTTTCAGAGGCAGAATGGGAATGGGTGATTCTCACTTGCTTTGCTTAGTGTTTTTCTTGCAATGGCAAATGTTGTGCCATTTAGACTTACTGTGTGAGATTTGCTTTAGGCCACATGCAGATAATGGCTGGATTTGAATTTGGTTTTCACTGGGGCTGCACGCAATTTATTTTTCTTAGCTTTTTGGAACTTGTTGTTAGTATCCTGGAAGTGCAGTGGATCCAGTTAATTTTATTTGTAAATTTGTACTTTTTCCTTACAGATTCTGTGGAAGATGGTGAAAAGCTTGTGAAGACAGCCCTTGAAGCTTTTGGGAGAATAGGTACAGTTGCTTAATTCATGTTGAAACTTGTTTGCAAGTGCAAAGTTATTATAAATAGTGCAATTAACAACACGTGTATGAAATACGGTGTGACAACAGTAGTATTCACCAATCCTTGATGCCTACAGTCAGTGAAATCTGAATAAGGGGCTTTCAGCTTTTAATCAGAATGGTCAACTTTTCTGGATTTTTTGGTGGTTTTAGCAGAAGTTTAAAACTCAGTGTATGATTCTCATTTTCCTGCCCTTCAGGATTTTGGAACTTCAATAATGGTTAACTATTTCTGTCACAAAGCACAGAGTCTATGTAGTGTTATAACTAGCTGCATAGAATTAACATAAATAATGTTGCTGAAAGCAACGTTTCATGTTTTGGAAGCTCTTCTGCTTATATAAGGTCAAAATGCATTAACAGAAATGAAAAAAAGAAAATCCTGAGGTATTTTATCTAGCTATTATAGTTCTTTTTAACCATGTAATTGCTACTATTTAAAATCACCACTTGGTGATTTTAACTCAGGGTTAAATGGCTAAAAGTACACAATCAAAGCCAACAGGAACCTAATTAAACATCTGACAAGAAATTGTTATGGTCCAGGTCTCTTTATCAGCTTTGTGACTCTGTAGTTCATCTAACTATCATTTGGGCTACTGCAACAAAGGTGGTGGCACAAACTGCATAATTGGAGCATTCTGAAATTCAAATTCAAGACTGCACAGGATGACTACATTCTGCAGGTATTGGATTCCTAGGCAGCCAGCACTTCACCCTTGTGACTCCCTATCAGGCTTTGTCCCACTGAGGTTCCTGTTGGGTTGACACTTGCCTGTCCTGAAGTATTATGTTGTAATTATTGTCCAAGGGTAGAATTCATTAATCAGGACAAGGAGCTATAAGAGTATATGTAATATGATGTATATGTCCAGTGTTCTTCTCTGTATATACTTAGAATTGGGAGAAGAATAGAAACAAGCTTGTATTTTATCAGTTCATTGAATTAGTTTCCTTTTTTTAATTTTCAGATATTGTTATAAACAATGCTGGGTGAGTATACCTGAGGGTTTTGTCCTGTTTGAGTGTGGGCTGTCCCTTTTATGTCAACAAGTTTTGATCTTGTGTTTTGTTTTCCTAATGTTGCATTTTAGGATCCTGAGAGACCGTTCCTTTGTTCGGATAAGTGATGAAGACTGGGGTGAGCTGATTTTAAAGTGTTTTCAAAGTGTACTTTCTGTGTGAAAGGTGGCAGGTACATCCCTCCCACTGGAACAAGAAAGAAGAAAAGGCAGGGAAGGCTTACCTTTTGCCCGGCAAGCTTAGTGGCAAGCTGCTTGTGTTCAGTGTGCAAACCAGGTCTGTGCTGCAGTGCATGGTAGGTATGTGTAGTTCCAAAGGGGAAGAAGAGCTTTTCTTCCCACTCCTGGTTGCCAAACACAATAAGAAAAAGAGCCATGTGATTTACACACAATGGTTTTTGTGAGCAGAACATTCCTAGTGCCAGCACTGAGTGGCTGAATGCTAAACAGGCTTAACAAACCCAGAACTAACTGGAGAGGAAAGCAAGCTGATGTGCCAAGGGACAGAAGAAAAGTAAAACCTTCAGTGAGATGGTAGATGGTGATAAGCCAGTGGAGAAGACTTTTACAAAGATTGTCTATCTTCTGTAGTTCTTGTCTGAGTCTGCTTAAGTGCAGAATTCTGAATGCTTTTGAATTCTGTACAGGAGAGCCCCATCCAAGAGGCAGTGTATGTGGGCAGCCCCTTCATGATCAGTGTATGTTCCGGCAAGTAATGATAAATGGTCGGTCAAGACAAAAAAAATGAAAAAGCCCATCATTCTTTTAGTAACAGTTTCAGAGTATGAAGAGAGAGCATTTTTTGTCAAGAAGAAACATGGTGCGTTTCAAGTTGGGAGGCAAATCCTGGAATTACTAAACTGACATAAATTTTTTCATAGATATAATTCACAGAATTCATTTGAGGGGATCATTCCTGGTCACCCGAGCTGCATGGAATCATATGAAAAATCAGAAATTTGGCAGGTAAAAATGTGTCTTCTGTTTTGCATTTTTCAGTAGGGTATAACAGACTGATGCATGCCCAAACAGTGAAGGAGAAGTCTGGCATTCTTTTCTTTCACTTTCTCAGGGGTGCAGCAAAAGCAGTTCAAATGTCTTTTCAGTTCTGATCCCCCCTCTCCATTTCCTCAGCCAAATGTTTAAATGTTTTTTTTCCAATGTGTTTAAATGTATTTTTCTGACTCTCCCAAATAGAAGTTGTAACACTATAAAAATATTGTTTTTATTAAGGTATGTTACTGCAAGCGTGAGGGACTCTTGCTCTGCTCTTTCTTATTCAAATGACTAGTACATGCAGTTCTGCTTGTTGGTCATGGGTTTTTTTGTTTGGTTTTGGATTGTCATGGGTTTTCTTTGTTTGTTAGTTACTTTTAACCCTTTGAACAAATGTACTTGTCTTAAAAGTTACGGGAGTGTTATTAGCCTGTTTTGGTGTGTATTACTGTTAACTCAAAATGAGTGCAGTGAAATCTAATTTTTTTTTTCCTTTTTGTGATTTTATCAAAAACTTCATTAAACCACTGATTATATTAATCTTAACCGTACCCATGTGTTGAAAACTCTGTAAGCTGTTTTGTCATCCTGTGACCTGAATAACATTCATTCTTGTTCAGGAAAGTGAACTCTGAGGATAGTGAAAGTCTTAAGTTTGGGAGTTTAAAATTAAATTATTTCTTCAAAACCAGCTTAATTCTAGAGTTGCATCCATTTAAGATAACGCTCCCCTTGTCTCCTTCTCTGTATTTGCTCAGATAACAGTAGTAGTGAGTGCTTCTGCATTTTATGATAGACATGTGCCATCTGCAAAATGCCAGCTTTACATAGAGTTTGTAGCTTTTCTTCATCTTCATCATACTGAACTAGTACTTGCAATGCATCTCTTTACTTAGATTAAAAACATTGGATTATTGGCAGTGAGGCAGATTAAAAAAATGAAATATATGTTGATCCCAACTATGCAGTATGTTTACCAGTAGATTTGAACTGAATCTGATAAGGCTTTGTGTTGGTTTTGCATAGCCTGGTTTTTGGTAGCAGAGGGGCCATAGAGGCGGCTTTTGTAAGAAGCTGCTGGAAGCTTCCACCATGTCCAGCAGAGCCAATCCTTGATGGCTCTGAAGATGGATATGCTGCTGGCCAAAACTGGGCCAATTAGAAGTGACAGTAACACCTCTGTGATAACAGATTTAAGAAGAAAATCAAAACAAAAGGACAGTTTTTTCTACCCAGAGAAGAGGAGGAGGTGAGAACATGTGAGGGAAAACAACATGGAGGAACCTGGAGGTGCTCCAGGCGCTGGAGCCGAGATTCCTCTGCAGGCCATGGTGAAGCAGTCATCCAAGTGGATGCCTGGACGAGGCTGTGATCCAGTGGAAGACCCGATGGAGAGAAGGGGCCCCTGCTTCCAGAGTTAGAGGGAGAGGGCCCTTGCTTCCAGGCTGGAGCAGCCTGTCCTTGGAGGGCTGCACCCC
>VZTZ01024237.1:51976-78578 GCA_013400955.1 Drymodes brunneopygia | reverse complement strand
GGAGAAGTTCCCAGAGAACTGTCTCCCATGAGAGGGACCCCATGGCCTCACAGGGAAGGACTCCTCTCCCTGAACAGCAGAAGAAAACCTTGGATCATGACCTAACCAAATCCCCATGCCCTGTCTCCCTACACTGCTGGTGGGAAGGAGGGAGGGATTGGAGGAAGAAAAGGTGTTTTTAGGACTTATTTTACTTCTCATTATCCTTCTCTGTCTCTGTTAGTAACAAACTCACTTTGTACCTTTAAGTTGAGCCTGTTTTGCCTTTGGAGTGTTTTCTTCCAGTCCTTAACTCATGAACCCTCCATTATTTTTTTTTTTTCTCTTCTCTGCTCAGCTGTGGTAGGGGAGGGTGAGTGAGTGGCTTTCATGTGCATTTGGCCAGTGTCAAACCAGACAGGATTCCTTTAAAGGTGAAGGTGTAGATCCATTTCTTTTGAATTGAGATGACCTGCAGCAAAACTTCTTTCTTGCCTCAAACCAGCTGTGAACTGCAGAGGTTTTAGAGCTCTCGTGTGACCAGTTCAGTCAACCCCAGTGCAATAATGGGGGTAGCAAAGAGCAAGACTTTCTCTTCTTCTGTCATGCATTTAAATGCATATTATAATTCTTTGAATGTGAATTCTGTTAGAATAGATTTTCAGATATTACCAGGTAGGTAGTATTAAGGGAAGTAATTTTCAGTAAAGTAATTTTCTTCTGAGTGCTGAAACCTTTTATTAGTTGTAAGAATAATACCACCTGAAATGTGGATAGAAATGAAAAGAAATTACTTTTCTCTATACTGGACCCAGTGTCACAGAATGTCTTTCCTAGTGTTGCAATGTTACTCAAGAGGCCTCATGACTTTTTCTGCTACTCTGACAATGCGTCAGGATTTGTAAGATGTTTGCTATCCATCAAACTTTTAATTGTTACCTGATTGTTAGCAAAACCAACAAATAATCTTTTCTTATTTGCATACTTTGTTTTGTGGAATATGGAGACTATAGTGCCAAAGCTGGAAAATGCTGTTGTGTAGAATCAACTAACCTGAGGAAATAATTTAATTTTTTTTTCCTCTCTTCTCCCCTAAGAATAATTATGACATCCTCAGCTGCTGGAATATATGGAAACTTTGGTCAGGCTAACTACAGTGCTGCAAAACTTGGCCTTTTGGGTCTTGCAAACACAATTGCAATTGAAGGCCGGAAGTATAACATCCACTGCAACACCATTGCTCCTACTGCTGGATCCAGGTTGACGCAGACTGTCATGCCACAAGGTGAATAATTTAAGGTCTACATGTACTGATACTT
Source organism: Drymodes brunneopygia (assembly GCA_013400955.1). Classification (NCBI taxonomy): domain Eukaryota; kingdom Metazoa; phylum Chordata; class Aves; order Passeriformes; family Petroicidae; genus Drymodes; species Drymodes brunneopygia. Next base: position 77,280 of record VZTZ01024237.1, on the reverse strand, counting down.
TTCAGTGAATTGAAGCACAAGAAACTTCCTTATCACTTAGAACATGTCAGTCCTTCACACTTCATATGCTACCAGTTCATTGTTCCTACAATCTTTGTCTTTGAACTGTGAACTTACTTTCTTTGTCTGTTGTGAGGAATTCTTACTTTCTGCCACAAGATACGAAGCAGGTTTTCTCATTTGCAAAAGAAATTTCATGTGGCAAGGCTCTTTAATTGTAATCTCTTCCAAGATCCTCCTACACTAGTGGAAAGGCTTGTTTGTTTCATCACATGTGCCCTCAGGTATGTGCATAAGGTATCTGCACTTGTTACAATATTGTCTAATTGCAAAATACTGAGGTTTTGCACAACATGTCATGTGTGTACTTAGTGGTTCCATGATCAGCAGGAGACGATAGTGAACTGAGTTGCCTAATTTTTCTTTATTGCACAGCTACTAATCTTTGAATGTTTGAACTGGTTTTAATGTATTATTGCATTGGGAAGTCAAATGTAAGAAACATTTTAGGAGACTGTTGTACGTAAGTATAAATTTAGGATAAATAGACTGACTAATTACTTTGGCAAATGACCAGAAGAAAGATAAGTTTGGAAAAAAAAGGTCTATAAAAGGAAATTGCTCTCAGAAAATCTTCTAGAATCAGCCTGTTTCATTTTGCTACTGACTTTCTTTTCCCTTATGATGGACAGATTTCAAAGCCAAGGAAATCATCACATCTGTCAGACTGATAGACAGGGTATTGGAGAGTAATATATTTTGCACGTTATGCACAGATTGAATGCTTGATTCTGTTTGACTGTTAGCCTGGTTTAGATCTAAATAATCCTGGTGGTCATGACTCTAGCAGTCTTATAGTTTGTAGGTTCCAGTGATTTATTGCAATTGTTTACAGAAGATCCAGATACATTAAGCATGCAGTGCAAAATGGATTACAGTAGCTGGCATGTTCTGAAAATCTTTAATCTATGTAGGATGATAAAAAACACTTCATGATTCTCTTTCTTACTCATTTTATGAAGAGTGAGGTTCTTTGTTCTCTCTTTAAGATACTTACAGCTCTGATGCTTTATTTGTTATCTCATTCACTCCATCCCTGTCCAGTTTTTAAAATACTCTTAAAAGATTTAAACATTACAACTTTAAAAGCATTTTCAGGTGTCTTATCAATTTATCCATGTTATCTTAGTCAGAACTTTCGTGTTTATCTTCAGATGTCTGCAGGCCTCTTCTGTGCTTTTTCATTGCCATACATTGTTATGTAAGTTCAACTTGACCCACACATGAGTTCTTGCTAAGAGCTCATAAATGCAGTTTGCATCTTTTGTGTGTGTTTTTTTTTTTAACTTCTACCACCTATTTTTAAATTATTTTAATAGTGGATTACAAGCATTAATAATAGTATAGGGCTAGATTTTAAGACTGAATTGTGTGTGGCATTAAGTGGAATACTTTGGAAAAGTCTAAGGGGTTTGCTGTGTACTTACAACATGCCATATTAAATGGAATTCGACTTCCTTTTTCTTTTTTGGAGCTTCTAAAAATGAACTTCTGTTTACTTTAGTTTTGCTATTGAAGAAATACTCATAATGAATAAGCTTTCCCAATTCTTCGTCTGGGAAAATCTGGCTATAATTGAAAATGCTTGATGACCTTTAGCTAAGGAATGGCTATATATCTACTGCTGTTATAAGAATAATATTCCAAAAACTGAAAAAGGAAATTAAGCAAAGTTGTTATTCAGACAGTGTATAGAATATGTGATAAGAGCTGCCTGAACTACCACACTGTCCCATGACAATGTCTCAATTTTCAGATAGCTTTCCATTGTGCCAGAAGTCAATGAAAATCCCAAAATAGGATTGATATGTAAATTTAGCAGGGCTGATAATTCCCTATATTATTTGGAAAAATCAGAATTTCCAAATGAGATAATTCTTAAACAATCAGCAGCGGCATTTGTTTTCATAATGTCTTGTCTATATAGCTGACTAGCAGACTAGAAGGAAAATTGCTCAGGTACGCTTCTGTCAGTATTATGTATAGTGGCTGGTCCTTGTTTCAGGCTGCCTGGCAGATGGAAATTTAGGAAGGTTATCTGGCTTTGCAGTCTGCATGGAATAATGTTCCCAATAGTTAAACAGGCTTTCATCTCTCTGGCTGAGAAGCGATCTCATGGGGTTTGGTGGCATGTATGTATCTCACAAGATGTTCACATTTATTGAATCTTCAAATATTTCATTTAGTTTGTCCTTTCTTTTCATGACAGAACTCCATTGATTAAATCCTCCTGGTTCAGCTGTTTGTAAGAGGGTGTTAGATAAAATAATTTGGTGAAACTGTAGAGTATTTCTTTTTCACCGTTCCCCCCTCTGATTTGCTCTAGATCTGGTCGATGCTTTCAAACCAGAGTATGTTGCTCCTTTAGTACTTTGGCTGTGCCATGAGAGCTGTGCTGAAAATGGTGGTCTGTTTGAGGTAATTTTTTTTATTTTTCCTTTCTTCTCCCTCTTTCTCCCCCTTTGCCCCTTCCCCCAAAATCAGTTGTTTGCTTTATCTTGTCCAGTCTTAAACTTTTTGCTGAAACTAAATTACCATGTGTGAACTACTTACTCAGCATAGACAAGAGAAATATTGATCTGATTGTGCAGTATTTGACAAGTACTTCAGGCAGTAGCAGTCTTGTCAAGTTCTGGTCTGTGCTCAAAATGCCACCGATTTGATTGTTACAATTCTTATTGTACTCTTTTAAGGCTGAAAAGATACCAAAATTCAGAAGAAATTTTTGTTCTCAAAATCATTCAAACATAGAAAGAAACTTGCAGGAAGGAGTAATTACTTAATTATGATTATTATGATATAATTATGATACATTATTGTAGGTATTGGTATCAAACTGCTAACTCATATATTGGATGGAGACTGTTTTTTGTTGATCACATTCAGATGCTTAACTAAACTGTAGTTCAGTAGTTCAGAAATTCTTAATATATTGAGTTTGTTCTGGAGTATAGTTTTGTTTCCCAATGTTACTAAAGCTTTGCTTTGTGACATATCATAAGCTGATGATATTCTTTTTTCTTGTGCAGGTGGGAGCTGGATGGATTGGAAAATGTAAGTACTTTATGTTGCAGGATTGATTTTGTGTTTTGAATTTATTTTGAGACTGTGCAAATTTTCTTCAGACTTAACCTGTATGCTCAAGGCATTTTTTACTCAGGCGAGAAGATGAATAAAAGGCTACAATTCTGAGGAAACTCCTTATATTTAGTAAAAATCAAAAATTTAGCTTCATGTGGGAAAAACTGGTAACTTAGGTATGTGCATTGTTACAGTTTTGAACTAACAGTAACTGAAAATCTGCCTAAGCAGGCAGATTTTAATTCTTGAAGTAGAATTTTGAAGTAGAATTTGTGGTGCTAAGTATACGTTGCTGGCTTTTCTTGATAGCTTTAATTTTGTATGATATAGAAGTATCACATGCTGATAAATAGTCATGTTTTTAATTTTTCGTTTCATCCTTTGTCACTGCTTTCCGCCCATACTTATGCTATTAAAATATCAGCGTATAAGCATGTTGAAGCAATTAGTCTTCTTAAATAACCAGTACCTATGCTACCTATGTATTTTCCTTAGTGACTCCAGTAACTAGCTTCAAATGAATGTAAGGAAGACTTGCAGACACTAGTGAGGGCTTATGAGAAGAAAAAATATTCAGTGTGTGAGAGGTTCTGACTTCTTTCCTAAATCCACTGAACCTAGTACAAGCATTATTTTCATGAACTGTTCAACTTTTCTGCATACATGAGTGTCATCAGTGGGTTGGAAGTAGGGCTGTTAATTCAGGAAGTAATTCTGCTTTCTTTTATTTTTTTTCCTCACCTGATAACCATTTTGTACATTTCTGACTAACAGCAAGTGTTCTGTGTAGCTGGAATAGTGTTTCCAAGAAGTGTGGTAAACAGATTAAAAGAAGCAGGGCAGCCACACAAAACATCTTGCTGCCCTTCACAAGCAGTTAGATTTTAATACAGCTGAAAATCTGCCTTCGATAAAAGAAAATACCATTTTTCATCATTATAATGGCTATTGTTGAAGCTACTGAAATGAAACCAGGTTGTTAATGAGGTACCAGTATGGCCTTATTCATTGCCTTTTGCTAATTAGCAGCAAACCCAACATGACTGGTTAAGTGTTAGAATTCCAATCCAGGAAATCTGTATCCTTATGGAACTAATTTCACATTGGCCTTACCAGTTTCTCCCAGGTTACAGTATTGAAATACAACTTCACAGATCATTTAGAGGTGCTGGCTACTACTATTAAGGTTCTTTTGTAGTTAACAAGTGGTTTTCACTTTTTTTCCTGTAGTTTTCCATGCTTTCAGAAGATTCCTAAGCATTAATACTCAAAGTCATGTCAGAAGAGAAAGTCTATAGATACATACTAGATACAACTTTTCAGTAGACAGAATCCTAAAACTAGTATTTCTGGAGAATAATAAATCCGTTGTAGCTTCAGTGAAACTTCAAACTGGTGCTATTCCCTTTCTAAACGCTGGTTAAAACAGTGAGCCCTTTTAGTCCAGCTGGAAGTTTTACTGGTGAGTTATATTGGGGTACATAAAATGTTTCCCTTACTGTACTGTCTTGAAGGTAGTGGCCTAGATGAAAGTTACGTAAAGAAATTAAAAGCTTCTTTGTTTTTTACTTGAACTCTCTGGCTGATATTTCCCTTTAGTGCGCTGGGAGCGATCCTTGGGTGCCATTGTCAGAGGAAAGAATCAGCCAATGACGCCTGAAGCAGTGAGAGAGAAATGGGAGAAGGTGTGTGACTTTGATAATGCCAGCAAACCCAGAACCATACAAGGTAAGGGAGACTTTTGAGTTGGGGCTGTACAACTTGGGGAGGAGAATGTTCTGGGGACACCTTATTGTAGCCTTTCAGTACTTTATAGAGGCCTGTGAGAAATTTGGGAAAGATGGGACAAATGTATCCTGCTGTAATAGGACAAGGGGTAATGGTTTTAACCTGAAAGAGGACCAATTTAGATTAGATATAAGAGGGAAGATTTTTACACCGAGGGTAGTGAAACACTGGCATAAGTTGCCCAGAGAGATGGTGGATGCCCCATGCCTGGAAATATTCAAGGTCTGGTCAGACAGGGCTCTCAGCAAACTGATTTACTTGAAGATGTCCTTACTCGAGGGAGTTGCCAGGGGGCTGGACTAGCTGACCTCTTTAAGGTCCCTTCCAACCCAAGCTATGCTTTGATTCTGTGTATGTGGATAGCTTTGGTAAGCAAAGCTTAGAAGACAATACCTGCTTTCAAACATTTCCTGAAACTTCAAAATCTACAGAACTAGTGAATTTTCTTGTATGGTCAGATCTTTCTAAAGCAACTTCTGTGTTCTTACCTATAGATTTAAGACATGATTTATCCTAATGGTTTCTAGAGAAGTGTCATTGCTGTCATTGTAAGCATTAGAGTCAGACTGATGACAGTGTTTTATTTGATTGCACCTACCTGCAGACAGCATAGTGTAATAGAGAGATTGTGTTTTCCTTTCAATCCTGAAATCTTGGTTTTTGGTGAATATTTCACTGCCAAAAAGCTCTAGTCAAGTCGTGGGATATATGACAGCAAAGAAGTTCCTACTGTGCCTCATGCTCTTGGGTCACAGCACCCCATGGGCTGGTGACCAAAATGATTTTCTCTTTCAATGCTTTGTTTACTTTTCTGGTTCCTTGCCAGTGTTTTAAGAGTGTAGGGCAGGAGGTAAAAAGACATCCTTATGTACAATGCCAGTTGAATTTCATAGATACTTAAATATGCAGCAGAAGTTTTAAGCTGTTTGTTCAGAAATCCATTAGGACATTTTGTTAAAAACGTTAGGGGATTGTTTTTCAATGCCTATAGCAAAACCAGAACAGTTTGCCCTTTCCCTCACATCTTGGCACATTGGGGAATGTAACCATCCAAACAGTAGTTCTAGTTCACCTTACTGATGTTTGGCATACAGGTATCCTCTTTCCAAATGTGTACAAGTTCGCACATGTTCTCTGTTCTGCTATGGAATGGTATTTATAGCAATGCAATTCCAGCTTGATCGCTTCTGAGCTGTTCTACGGCTTGTCACATGTACTGTGTTATTCTTATGGGTTGCTAGCAGTAAAGTGTTGTGGGTGGGGATTTTTTTTCAAAGTTACTTCAGCATTATATGTGGTATTTCACATAGTTGATGCTACGAGGAGAAAAAAGCTGAAGATTTTGAACTTCTGAAGTAAAAGTTCTTACACAATACAGCATGGCAGATTTCTACAGTCAGGAAATTAAAAATGTAACATTGGCATGAATCTTCCATGCCTTGGTTTCTGTTTTATTATGAACTTAGCCAGGATACAGCTCTTTCCTCCCAGTGCCATCAGGCCACAGATACTGAATAAAAAATTTGTGCATTAATTGTTGTATTGTGTATTTGTGAGAATTAGCATAAGGGTTGAGGAAAATTCTCAAGTTAGCAGAATAGAATTTTTAGTTCTACTGGAAGTTCTTTCTGCTGTCAAATTCTCCACTTTATTGCTTGAAGATATTTGGCTGTGAAATAAAGGAAACTAATTAAGAGTACTTGCATTAAAAATTAAAAGGTACAGTACCCAACATCTGCAAGTTAAAACTCTTCCTGCTGGTTCTCTTAATTTGAGTAATCTGATGTGAAGGGCATTTGTGTAACTAAGCATTATGTGCAGTAGGAAAACCACCCCAAAAAACAATTAGATAAAGTATTTGCTTTTAATGTAGTAGAAAACCCTGTAATCCAAGATGCTAATCTTGTTTCTTGATTTAGTAATACTGATAAGAGAAGCTTGACTTTATAACTTTGTATTCTGTACATAAATCAGAAAGACCAAATGAAGTGTGATGCAGAAGCTTCGGAGCGTGTGGTGCAGGGTGCAGTAGGTCACAGTTGCACTGTGCACTGCATGTTGATGTTTTCTCCTTGCTTTCATAGTGTACTGCTTGCTCATGTGTCATTATCCAATTCTTCCTGTTGTGGAAAGGGAATCTGATTTTGTTGTGGTAGAGGCAGAGGACAGCCATCCCTGTCTTGCAGACTGTATGCTGTGCACAGCATTCTGTAGTATTTATTGCACAAGTTAGTGTATTTACTTATTCTGTTATCGAGGGAAGCAGAATTTATTGTGTCTATGACCTGTATGAGGCACTCTGTCTCAAGCTTCTCTTTAGTTGTGAAGATGTCAGCCAGTTTCAGCTAAATCTACTATTTTATAGGTCTGTAATTGGCTCTTAGAAATTTATGGGTATTTTTAATTCTCTTAGAAGCAATCTATTTACAGAAAACAACTAGAGTTTTCTCATTGTGTGACTTCTGGCACATCTTAAAAGCTTATGTCTGACATAGACCAAATTAATATAAAACATGTCAAAGGTGCGTGTATATATGTACTCACACTTTGTGTATATATTAAGGCTTTGCATAAGAGGAGAAGTTCCAGCTTCAGTGTCAGCTTTCCTTATATGTATTTAAAAAAGGTTTAAACAGTTGTGCTGTATCCTCCATTGCTAGGGGATGTGGTTCATATGCAGTGTCCTGTGATTGGAAAATGAATTCTTTTGGAAAGAGACGCCCTTTGTTGTGATTATTTTCAACCTTTGTTCTTCAGCTTAATCTTTTCCTCCTGTCTGCTAATGATTTGCTGTATAATAGGCCATTCTGAGGTGGTGAACATTTAAGGTTTTGGAGTTCACTGATAGTACAACAATTTAAAAAAATACCTCTATACCAATAATAAAATAATTGTGTTAATTAAAAGGTTTCCTACTGGGTTTGTTTCTGCCAAAATTATGCCCTTTGGTATAATTGTATATTTCTTGGGTCTTAAAAAGAACCTTACTCAGTGTGTGGAGTCATGTATTAAAAAACACAAATTGTCATAGTTAAGTCTACTGCTGAAGCATTAATTTCAGACATCCTTGTGTGTTTACTGAAAACTCGTACACCACTTTGCTTTCCTCCTCAACTTTAACCAGCAGTACTCAAAATGAATGTGAAGTAAAGACATCCTTATCAGTGTCCAAACCTCACTTATCAATGACTTTTAATGTTTAGTCTTTCTTTTTGGGTAATCTGTTACTGCATTGGTAGGTCGTAACAATATATTTCACCATAACCTTAAGTCCAGTTTCTTATGCCAAGCAGCAGAAGTACAGGGAAGACTGAAACAAATTAATATGTTGAGACATTGCACTTGCATGCTACTGCAACAGTCCCTGGAAGATGAAAAGAATGTGGTAATACTGGGGTTCTTACCTGGAAGAGTTATGTAACATAGTAATTCAGGGAGGGGAGAAGAATAATTAATATTTTTTTCACTTTCTTTATTAAAAAATAGACCAGTAACATTCCCCTACACCTCCCTCCCCCCACCCCGCCAAGTTTTGCTACCTGTTTTTGATGATATTCCAATAGCTTGTTTAAGCATTTTCAGGCAACCCAAAGGGGTAGCATCTTAAAAGTAGCTTTGATATCAAAAGATGAAAACCACCTTGAAGCATGAAAAAACTCCATAAAGAATAGCTTACACTTTTTGCTGATACCTCTCCAAAAGTTTGGGCCTGGAGTCATAGACGTATCTCACACAGTTGATGTCTGTCATAGATACAAAGAAATAAGCCCAGGAGTACTTGAACATTCCATATTCAAAGATCAATAAATGTGTTGCTAAATGATTCTGGTATGATCCAGTTAAAGTGCTTTTGCTGATTACAAATGTAACAGTAGGCCAAGTTCTTAAAAAGACCAGAATTGAAACAACTTTGTGAGGCCTTCAACATCAAGGGTGAAAACCATCACATCGTACATCTAAAAGAAGTTAGAAAGAAGGCTGGGAATTACCATCCTGTCAGCCTCAAGTCTGTGCATGGGAAGGTCATGGAGAACAGCTCAATGGCCTTCTGTGATGGAGTGACTCTATCAGTGGGTAAGAGAAGACCTATGAATATCTGTCTGAACCTGTCTAAGGCCTTTGACAGCCCCCCATAACATTTGTCTAAATTGCTGAGATACGGATGTGATGAATGAACTGTTCAGTGGAGGAGGCATTGGCTGGGTGGTCAATGTCTCAATGTCCACATGGAGATCAGTAATGAATGGTGTCCCTCAGGGGCCTGTATTGTGAACAGTACTGTGTAGTATCTTCATCAGTGACAGATGATGGGATTGAGTGCACCCCCCGCAAACTTGCTGAGGATGCACCACACTGAGTGGTGTGGTGACACACCTGAGGGATAGGATGTCATCCAGAGGGACCTGGCCAAACTTGAGGAGTGAGCCCATGGGAACCTCATGAGCTTCAAACATGCCAAGTGCAAAGTGTTGCACCTAGGTTGGTGCAATCCAGTATCAATACGGGATGAAGGCATCAGAAACATCCCTGTGGAGAATGACTTGGAGATGCTGGTGGATGAAAAGTTGGACAAAAGCTGGCAATGTGTGCCTGCAGCCCAGAAGGTCAGTTGTATCCTGGGGTGCATCAAAAGAAACATGTCCAGCAGGCTGTGGGAGGTGATCCTGCCCCACAGAGGTCTCCTCTGCACCTGGAGGACGACATCCAGCTCTGCAGTCTTCAGCGCAAGAAAGACAAACACCAGCTCTGGAACAAGGCTAGAGGAGGGTGACAAAAATGATCAAAATGGTGGAACCTCTCTGAAAGGGAAAGGGAAAGGGAGTTGGGTTTGCTCAGTCTGGAGAAGAGAAAGCTTCAGTGACACCTTTTTGTAGTCTTTGAGTACATAACTTTTTGGCAGGTCCTGTTGCCGTAGAACGAGAGGAAATGACTTTAAACTAGGGGTCAGTTTATATGAGCTATAAGGAAGAAGTTTTTTACGAAGAGGATGAACACTGAATGTGTTTTTCATAGATGGGGCTCTGAGCAATCTGATCTAGTTGAAGAAGTATCTGATCATTGCAGGGAGTTGGACTTAACTGACTTTTACCAGTCCCTCCTAACCCAAACTATTCAATGATTCTGTGATCTTCTTAGTGTTCAGCCAGACACTAGCCAGTTCACCAATTTTATAATCTGCTCATATACATTCTGGAAGAAAGACTCCTTGAAAAGGAGATTGTAGTATTCTGCACCTTTATTAATTTACAGGTTACCTTTATACTTTTGATCTTATTTATGGCATTTTGTCAAAAATGCATGTTGTTTATCTTTAGGTCTCACCATTAGAAGTGATCTTTATATTCCTGCATGTAAGCAGTTTGTGGCCATGCTAAATTGAGGAAACATTCAGGTTTGCTTGGAGGTCAAACCTGTATTTTCCTATGAAGATTTTAAAGCAATGTGAAATCTTCCTTTGGCTCATCCAGGAAAAGTAGAAACAGTCTGTTATGTCTCCCAATAGCTCTGCATTGGTTTTCTTTTATTCATTTAATGAATCAACAAAGGGATAAAACAGATTACCTTTCCAAAGGTTCTTATAAACTACAAATCTTGTTTTACGCATTTTCACATTTTCACATTATGTAAATATCATAACCTCATGTCATATTGTGACAGAACTTGTACCCAAAGATGAAGCTTGTCTTTGGCAGAAGAGGAGACAACGTATGTTTGTTTCTTAGATGTTCCTTTTATTCACGAGATTCAGTCCACAAACAAATGTTACGATGATTCTTACCAGTGAGATTGGTAAGCAAGAGATAGTTTAGGAAAACAGGATTCTGCAAGAGGGCATGCATCTACCTTGCAGGGTGTTCAGAGTAGTGCTGTGTGATAGAACAACATTGTATTAATGCAAGCAGCAATGCAAGTCAGTATGGGTGCAGGGGTTTTTAAGTGGAGTGACTCTGGGTTAAGGTAGTTAAGTAATGATTTTGCATTCCTCTGATTTAAACACATTTTTATTTTTCTGTGCAAGATTCTCATCACCTTTTGTTTGATTCTTTCTAAAGTTTAATATTGATTTTAGCCATATTAAGCTTCAAGGAACAAGCTGTTCTTGATGACCTGCCTTTACCATAGCTGAATGCAGCCATGCATCATCTCATTTATAATTTTATCATTGTTCAGTCTCAGACTTACTTGCTTTTCTGTCTATCCATCTGATTCAGGAGGAAGGTAACAGTCAAGAGATTAGACCTGTGACTTGTATTGCAAATAATTTCCATGATAAGGAAATCAGTAGTAATTTCCAGATATTTACTTCTCCAGACAGTTGAAATATACAGTGTGCATTATCTACTCCTTAACACATTGAGATAGGTGTCATGGTTGACTGGTGGGTGCAGAACTGATGAAACCTGTATAGAAACTACTTATCCTCTACTTTTGTGTGGATGCTTGTAAAATGCAGCTCTGTACTCAATTTACAGATGTATATTCACTGTGTTTAAAGGTGAACTGAGAAATACCAGACTATGTCTCATTTGTTGTTTGATGGGTGTTGCGTGTCTGTAACTGGAGCGTGTCATGTATGGTTATCTGAAAGTGAGTTTTTTTCAATTCCTTTCTCTAGAGTCCATAAGTGTATTGAGTGATGTTCTAAGTCAGATAGAGTCTCAAGGGAATGTTTCTATGAATTCAACAAGCTCTGGATCAGTGGTCTCTTCTTCTGTTAACACGGTAAGTCTACCAGATGCACTTAAAGCTGGGTGAAAACCTTGAGCAGAGAGACTTATGATACTGTCCAGCTTGTACTCTGGCTTGCTGTCTACAAAAAGAAAGATAGGGTTTAAACTGTGAAGTGAGGAAGCAGAATAAAGAACGTCTCCAGACTCCAGTCTCTGTTTTTCCTATTGACGATTGGAAAACTTACGACTGAATAGACTAGATAATGCAGAATCTAAATGCTGTTCTGTTAAGTTCTGTTATTATTCAGAATAGCAGCAGAGCCTGGATGTTGTTGGGCAGTGTCATTTTGCTCTGGCTCTTTCTCTATAGATAATTTTTCCTCATTTCAGTCTTATTATGGCATTAATTATTTCAGTTGTGGTTTGTTTCAGAAAAAATCTTACTCACTGTTGAGAGTGCAGCTGTATGAAGTTACACCATTTATTCTTGAAGCAGATTGGTTGAAGCAAGATATAATGCCTTACATTTGAGTTGCTTGTACTGCAATGAATACATTAATGTTTTATGGTATATTTATTACTCATACTTTATGTGTACATATTACCGTAAAGAAAATATTTAAATGTCAAGTTTGATGGAAGAATTACAGAAAGAATGCAAATTCAATATTAACTATTTTTGATTTTGATTTTATGCTGACTTCTTATTTTCAGGCAAGCATTATTGGCCGTGAATTGGGTACCAATGTGTACAAATACACTCACTTGGAGCCTATTCTATATGCACTTGGTGTGGGAATGTCAACTAAGGATCCAGACCACCTAAAATTTCTCTTTGAAGGAAGTGAAGAATTCTGCTGCTTACCCAGCTTTGGAGTAATTCCTGCCCAGACATCGATGTTTGATGGTGTTCCTTCTCTTTCAGGACTAAATATTGATCTTGCAAGGGTATGGAATAGTAAAGTAGCAAATTTTGCTTGTGTATCATGTAACTGAAAGGTGACTTCAGTTAGTATTTTTGTAATATTCTCAAGTTCCTTTTTTCTAGAAAAGAAAAATTCAGTGGCTTGTATTCCTACATACTAAGAAATTACTCATTTACTTCATGTGTATATTGTGTCTTCCTATGATGAGATGTATGATGAATTTGGTATTCAGTTTTAATTTGTGTTCACTCTGCTTTTTTAAACCATAAAAATGTAAAAGTTTATTTGAAAACATTTTGGGGATGAAGTTAGAAAAAACAAAAGAATAAAACTCGGATTTTTTAAAAATTTGTTTCATCTGAACGCTTTCTAAAATAGCTGTGTATTGACTTGGGGGAGAAAGCAATCTACTGATTGTTGTTACACCACTGTCTTTCTTTACATAGATGCTGCATGGTGAGCAATATCTGGAGCTTTATAAGCCATTACCAACCTCAGGTCAGTCCTTCCGTGTTGCAGATTTGTTTTTCACTACGACAACAGTTCCTGTAGCCATATTTTAAATGGAAGTAGGGAAACTTTGTTTCAAACTGTATTACTGCATTATCCTTTTTACAAGGGGGAGGGAGAAGAGAGGCAACCTATTTGCATTCTTGAAGGAATTCTGAAACTGTGTTTTTGAGATCATGTATTGCTTTACTACAGTATACTTAGTAAAGTATGCATAATCTTTGATACAATAAGCAATTACACTATGTGCCTACCTATTATTTGTCTGATTTGATACTAATTACCAGAACTTTAAAATATTTCGGTAAGGTTGTATCATAAACCTTTTGGGATGTTTACCTAAAAATTCTTCAACATTGATCATGTCTGTGTGCCTGTAAGAGGATAAGATTTAAATTCTGTATGTAAAGAACAAATAGACACCTTAATGAGGAGGCCAAAAAACGATTACTTTTCTTCCTGTCAAAATTCTCAAGATATTAGTTACTGCAGTAGCAAATTCTTTTCCAGGATGGTTGAGTTTTCCCAGATTACAGCATCTAAGAGTTGCTTGTTATATTAATTCAGGATATGCATATGTCTGGATTTCTTCGTTAGTAGTTTTTAAAAATTAAGTTTTTGAAAGTGTAGCAGAAAAAAAAAGTTGCAAGCCATAAATAAATGTCAGAATTTCTTGTTGAGACAAAAAAAGAGATATCTGAAAATTGTATTTACTACAAAGAAGTCTGATGCCTAGTAATGGATTTCCAGGACTTCATAAAGGTTTTTACTTCTGCATTCTGTAGGCCGATTTATCAACACATGGTATCTCTAAAGCAATAACCTCTATGACAAACTTCAGGGACCCCTGTGCCCAGGCTCTGAGCTGAGCTTCTCTTCTGTACGACTGTGGTTGTCTCAGCCCTCTTGAAATCCGTGGGCAATCCTTAAATGATTGGAGCTATCTTTGAAGATAACAATGGATTTGAGTCTGAGAAGTGATGTGTTTAGCACTGAATACATGAATTATAGCAAAATTCTATTTTAAAAGACCCCCCAAAATTACAAAAGTACTCCAAGCAAAACAACACTCAGATCTTCAAACCAAGATTTGCAAAGATTCCCAGACACAGTTGTTATAGTCACGATGATTGTAATTACTATGACTATTACAATGCTTATGATGATGTTGATAATAGTAATAATTAAAATTATAATTAAAAAGTAATAGCAGAAACAGTAATCATAGTAGTATGTAAGGAAGCTAGTAAGGAAGATAGTGTGGAAGTGTAAAGAGCAATCTCTGGGCTTCATTCCTGAAGCACAACCTTAAAATGTGTCCATTTTTTTCTTTCCTTACAGGAGAATTAACTTCAGTTGCAACTGTTGCTGATCTTCTGGACAAAGGATCAGGAGCAGTCTTGCTAATAGATGGTAATGGTTTATGGCTTTTGAAGGGGATGCAGTTATATTTATTATGCTTCATTTTTTAACTAACTGTACCAATAACTGCCAGCCCTTCTACAGAGAAGTCTTTTAGCTTATTAAATCTCAGTGAGATGTCGCTGTGTAATTGTCCTTGGTCAGTTAACATATTGAAAAAAACCCACTTTCTTCCTGTGTAGGTAGAACAATGCACCACGAAATCTGATCAAAGTGTAATTGTTCTTGGGTAGTTAGCATACTGAAATAAGAGCACTTTCTTCCTGCATAGGTAGAATAATGCAGTATGCAAACTGATCAAAGTTTTTAATAATGACAATACTTTTTCCTGCCTGAAGGCAGTTTATATTCTGTCACCCCACAGTAAGAGGTGTGTGTCTGCATGTTTGATGTGTTTGGTGGGTGGTTTTGTAAAATTCCATCATATCTGTATGTTGTGTAGACCCATCTGCAAAGCACTGATCTTTAAAAGCATGTCCTGCATTCATATTTTGGGTCTCCATTATTTTATTCTGAACAAAACCTATTTCCTTCCTCTTGTGTCCAAGTTAGAGGATCAGGATGTCCCCAGAAGACCATAGTTTTCAGAATGTTGCTATCATTAGATCTGATTATGCCAAGGTCCTTTGGGAAATCAGACAGAAAGAGTAGATTAATAGGCATTGAATCTCTAAACACTGTTGACTTTTTATTCCTTCAGTGGTCACATAAAATTGTAAGAGGTTCTCACTGACCATTCCTCATACATGTGTTTTGCTTTCATACTGGGCTAATATGAAGCCTGTCTATTCCTGCAACATACAAAAGTTCTTTGTGTGTGTAGAGTCTCAGTGGTTTTAAAATTTCTTCTGGAACTGGAAATGAACATTATTAATAAACAGTGCTGTGAATTCCAGTCTAAGGTGTAAAGGTGTGAAATAGATATGAACTGGAAATAGGAAATTGAATGTCAGTTCACTGTAAGAAGTCCAACTTGTTTGAAAGAAGGAATAGGTGACATTAAACTCATGAACTCTAATTGTACAAGGTACTAGTACCACTTTTTATGAGTTCATAATTTCCTTGACACACCGGGTATTTTCAATAGCTTTTAATACACCATATTTTGTGGTGCAATTCTGTATTTAAATGATTTGTTAATGCAGTCCAAGATGCTGAAATAAATCTAATTTCAGTACTATGCTGTCAAATATATTTAAAACCTTGAATGTTGTCACCATTTTGATAACTCATTTTTTAATTTTAATGCTTTTATATAATTAAAGTTTATGATATTATTTGAAACAGATCATTAGTCTTCCCTGCTTGGGAAGTGACTTGCAATGTGCAATGTGAAAGTGTGACCACTGTCCCCTCAGTTGTTAAAATGAGCTTTGTCAAGTTTCCAGCTGAAATTGTCTCTTGTAACAACACATGCTAGTTGTGTGAAAAGGCAGATTGAAGACAATATATTGAAGACCTTCCTCTTCTTTGTCTTTCAGTGAATACCTATTGTGGAAAGGACCTGGTGTGTTATAATCAATTCTCTCTGTTTTTTATTGGAGCTGGAAGATTTGGTGGAAAGCGAACATCAGAAAAGGCCAAGGTAAATCCACACATACCCATACTTAAAAAAAGCACTAAACACATAAAGACTTCTGTCAACACTGCAAGAAAAATATTTGCTGTAGGAACTAGGAAGTATAAGCTAGCATTTAAACAGTGCAAACTTAGATGGAATTTAAATACTTCAGTTCAGTATGGAGCCTGAGTGAAAAGGTACTGCTCAGGTCTTGGGAAACCAGTGGTTTTGTTTTGAGAGTAAGGGAGGAAAGTGAATTGATAAAATTACACAGATATGATATTCCTACACTGAAATATTTGAAATGGTAGAATATCCTAATGGAAAGCAGTATTGGGGTTGAGCTTGCAGTTTCTAGAAAAGATCTCTAGGTGTAGCTCTTTCTAAATCTATGTGTTTGCATGGTAGAGGCTTGGAAAGCATAAAGAGGAAAAGAGAAGTAGCATTATAGTTTGGAGCTGAACTTCTGTTTTCAGAAAGTTAGCAAGTAGCAAACAATTTCACATGAGCACAGAGTATGTATGTCGAAGTGCTTGAAGTAACTGTTCAGGTACCTGACAGTGCCCCCTTCAGTGCTGTGTTTGAGGGCGGTGTCAGCTGTGACTGCATGATGTTATTGTGAACTGGAGTCCTGAGGCACTATAGTAATAATTAGTTGAATAGACGGTATCTTAAGCTCAGTATTTTTGAACATTTATAATGAAATATCTAGGTTTCATGTATCTGAAATACTGTAGGTGAAATTCTTTGGGATTTTTGCATGTAAACTTAAATTTTTTTTTACTTAAATCTGTATCAATTATATGGAAGTTTTACTGTATATGACTTTAGAAATCAGGTCCTGAAATGCCTGCTGCTTCAAAGAGCCTCTGTGCAGTATAAAAAAAATCATAGGAAATTGTTGCAGATAGTGTATAGAGGTCTTTGAAGGAACCCTTAAGTCTTCTGCAGTCAGATTTTATGAGCAGCACATGTTAAAAAGCCCTGTGGTTCAAGGCTAACCTACAGTGGTGATATCAGTGAGTCCAGTGTAGTGCTTTGGCACTTCTTAGTTAAACAGTGCACTTCAGGCAACTGCAATTTCATCACTCTATTTAGTGAAGTGAGAGAATGTTATATAAATTCTTTTACATTTTAAAATAAGAAGTATACCAGTTTCAGGCATCTCATTCCTGTGATTAAAAAAATCCCTCAAATATAGTCTCATTATAATAACATGATAATACAGCAATTTCAACAGTGGCATCTGCATGCAAGAGGCCAGTTTCCAATGGTGAATTTTCATGCTTTTTCCTAGCAACCTTCCAAATTAAAGAGTTTCATGCCCCTCTATGCAAAAAGAAATCCTAAGCTGAGCAGACATATGTTATAGTGTGTCTTTTTGTCACTTTAAACTTCTATTGTATTTGAAAATTGTATTGCAAGTCAAGAGGAATGAATTTCCAAGTTGAGGTCTATGATGAGCAACATGCTGTGTAAGTCATGTGTCTCTTCTAGATCTTGACCTGGGGATAGTGGGGTTTTGCTGAGTATTCATATGTTGGCTAGTTTTAATGACTCAGTAGGTCAAGTTGAGTTTATTTAAACCAGCTGGAAATAGACTGACAAGTCATGCTTGTTTTGAAAGCATGTTTAGGTAATATTCTTGTTATCAAGCTGATTGTGTAGGTCCACTGTGTTTCTCTGAAGTGACAAGACAAGTGCTGTTATCAAGTCTTCCACCCAAGAAGTGGTCTTGCTCTGCTGTTAATAAACAGGGAAGTGCCTTTGCTTTTATTTGACATGAAACTACACAGCACTTGGTTTCTTTTGATGTCTCTTTTTTTTGATAAAGACCTTACACAAATTATGATAAGTAAAATTACTACAGGTGAGAATCTGTTTGCTTCATTTCTTTTTAGAGCTTATGCCAGTTTCTTTCTGGGCTTTTTTGTTTGTTTTGAAAACACAAAGAGTGGAGGAGAAAAAAAGATTTCAGCTACTGTAATAGCTTGAATTGGTTATGTTGTCCTTTATGTTTGTCATGATCTAGTATGTTCTCTGTCAGGCTGCTGGTAACATTTTTGTCTTTGAAACTGAACTATGAAGCTGTAGATTGCACAAGGAACAGGTTTTTTTTTTTCAGTAATGTGGGGCTGAATATGCAGCATGTGATTGCAAAGAAGAGTAAAAGAAAAAAGTGTAGAACAAAAAGGCACTGGAAGCTCTTAAAGGTGAAAAGTAAGGTAACATAGTCCACAGTTGAGGTAGAAAATAATTTTGTTCTTCATTGTACCTTTAAAAGTATTATTTTAAAAGCTTAATTTTTTTTTCTATGTTCCAAAGCATTTTAATATTCTGTGAGACAACTAATTGTTGTTTGACTTTTTTTGGATAGTTTGGAAGAAATGTTATCAATCAGGTGTATCATGTAGCTGTAGGCAGAATCTGGTGCCTCAGGATCACAATCTTAGTAAGGCTAAACTTGATAAGAAACCTTTTCTGGACTAAATACCTTTCTGCATTTGTCCATAAATGTCAAAAGGATAGAAGGAACCTTACCAAATTGGTAAATATTATTTCTTTTTATACATAACTGGTATATTCTGGCATTAGATATGGGTAAAAGATTTTTGCTGTGAAATAGTAGTAATACTATTACTTTCGCTTTAGTCAACAGCAGTTCCACCCAAGAGACCCCCTGATGCTGTCGTTTTTGATGTCACAACAGCTGATCAGGTAAAGCTTTGTATTCTTTAGGTGTGGAAATCTTTGTTTTCTTTGGACAAAGGAGTGTTAAATGATGTTAACTGTAGTTCAGGTTTTTTGATACACCTCAGGTATTTATACTGGTTTATTTATGTTTATGTGTATGTATATATGTGTGTGTATGTATGTGTAAAACTAAAATTTCTTCTAGCTTATGACAGCATGTTCAGTGTACTGTGTAAAGCATTCTTTTCTTAAGACTGATGAAATTTTATATTTTTTTATTATAAATTTTGCATAGAAGGAGGAGATGAATATTTGTATTCTGTTGTACTTTTGAAAAAAAGGTTCAGGCTTCCTGAAATTTACACCACATGGTGCAAGCAAACACATAGTGATAAAAAAAAAGAAAAAGATGTGCTTGTGGGTCATAGTTTTGAAAAAGTTAAATTTGTGTAGTAGGAGGCATCAAGAGAAACCTGAAATAACTGACAGACACCTGTCCAGGTATATTTCTATTTGTCCACATTCCCACTGGTTCACAGGCATCTACTTTCCCCAGACAGAAACCTGTGCAAAGAAATATAACCTTCCCTCAAGGTAAACATGCAGGTGTCAGACAAGCAAGAAACCTACCAACAATCGGACACTGAGTGGTGTTTTCAAAAGCAACTTAGTCATGGCAGGTGGCTGTAGCTTTTGAAGATGGAATTAAAATGTTGAGCATTAGCTGAACTGTGGTAGTTGCAATGTCTGCTTAGCCTCTCTCTGATTATTATATGGAGTAATTAAGTCTCATCCAGCTGATTCCTGTGCTTGAAGTCCAAGTTAGCCCTACCCAGTTCAACTGGGAGAGAGAGCCCATTTTTGGTCAGCATTTTTGTGTCTGTCACTGATGCAGTAGCTGCATCCTAAAATTCACAGCACTGGTCTAGGAGGCACAGGTGTCTTAATTCTTCTCAGTAGAAGTCATCAAAAATTGGCAAGGTGAGCAAGAGCAGGGAATGGTGAGGGAATACTTTTTTCCTGGGAGGTGGCTAGATGTAGTGGAAGGTCCTTTCTAGCAGCTGACCCTTTATTAGATGGGATACAACATCTCTAAAGGTCCAGTATTTAAAGTATTTATTTTGAATGTTGGAAAGGTTCTCCACTGCATGATTCTATTGCAATCGATTCCAGGCTCATCAGTTTTCACACAGTATTTACAATTGCCTTGTTCATATGGTTATTTTAGTTTCTGGGCCTTAAATCCTTATGTCCAGAATTCTTATTGGGCATAAAATGCTCAAGGTTCATGAGATAAGAGATAGTAATGACCGTATAACGCAGAAGTTGGGAAACTTTGCTGTTGCAAAATTGATTCTTGGAAATAAAAGAAGTAGCAGAAAGTAATGACTTCACTTGTTTTATTTTTAAGATTTACTATGACAGGTAGATACATAAAGAGAATTATTCTCCAGTTAGAATTTAGAGGAGTCACAGCCAGTGGACTTTGATAATCACAAGAAGGCTTCTGTACCAAGTTAATCAGTAGCATCTGTGTTTCAGTAATGATGACAGGAAGGCTGTACAGGAGGGAGGAATCTGTAGCATTTGGGAACTTTATGGACAGATAAAAACTTCCATGTGAAGGACAGCTTGGGAAAATATTTTACATTTACCAAGATTTTACATTTATGTATCTGTGGAATGAAATATAAGTGCCCGAAATCTTCTTTAAAAAATGGAAGCTGGCACACAAATTGCTTCAAAGTTTCTGAATATCTTAGTGCTTAAATGAAAAGTTTGTTGGCAGAAATGACTGTTACCATTCAACTATTGAATTGGTACAGAGCATAAGACAGACTGGAAGAGTCAGTTTGCAGATGGCATTTAATTTAACTTAAACTGTACTAATATCCAGTGATTGCTGTGGCACTCAGTTTTTGTGTCACCATAATTACATGGCTAAACTGCTCTTCATAGTTAGCATTTTCCCCCTTTTCATATCATGATCATGTAGTATACCATCTGATAAATAGAGTTCCATGCATATTTTAGAAATATTTACACACCTGTCTTTCACTGAAGGTAATGACTGTGGTTACCTTGCAAGTTTATTCAGTTCTAACTCTACTGCAGTGGGTTTTTTCCAAGAGGAAAAATGTTGCAGACCAGATGAAGCACTGCTTAGTGAAGAGGACACTGGGAATGGAGGGCTAAATAACTATTTCTGCCCATCACTGTGTGTGCAGCAGAAGAGAGGGTACAGCCACCTACAGTTCCTTGAAAAATCTTTGTGCTGTGTGACCATTGACAGAACAAAGTAATCCTTTTGGTTAATGGTATCAAAAACTAATAGCAGGAGGTATAATATATGTTTATCCCTCTCAGATCTGTACCCATTTCTGAGAAGTTCTTAAAATTCCAGCCAGTGCTTATGAATGAGTTGCAGTACCATGATTTAAGCTGCTTAAAGGTGAAATTGACTAAGAAAAATCTGTAAGTATCTGATCTTCTAAAAGCCTTTAAAGCTTAAAATTGCATCTTGCTGAAGAAGGACATAAAAGATTTCTTCTGTGTTCATGAATTCTTCTGCAGAGAAGTAATGACAATTTTTCCATCTTACTGTGAATGCATATGTGGTGGCATTTTTCTAGCTTGTTCTCTCTGTGTAACCTGAGCTTCGCTTTACTAGACACACTGCCATAAATCATCTGAATAAAATAGACGTTCTGACAGAAGAGCAAGACATCTAGAGGGTGTTTGACTATTAGCCATTAGCAAGAAATGAATCATTCAATTTCAACCCTATAGGGAATGTTTAATGTAGTTACAGAGCTTTTGTCCTGATGGTTTTCAAACTGGGGGCTTAAATAATCTATCAAACCGATTTTGCTGAATGGCTACTAATGCAATGGAAAATAACAGGCACGGAATGACCTGTATCTCTGGAGAATTTGATCTACATATAGCTTTCACTCTCTTCCTAAATATATTGATTTCTTAGGAACTCATTTTCTGATGACACACAAGGTAAACTGCAGTGCTTATTTAAAGTGGATAATACCTTAACTAATGCAAGTCACTTTTGAGGAAGGAAACAAATAAGGTGTTTTGAATTTGGTGTAGGCTTTCTGTGGTTTGTTGGAGATTTTGTTTGCTCATGGAAAAGCTCATAGTGTTCTGATACTCTACAAATTTCCTTCCAAAAAACTGTTCTCTGTCTTCAAATATCAGAAATAATATTTAGAATACACAGCAAAGTGACAACAAATAAACAGCATAACAGTAGTGCATAGAATGAATTTTTTCATGAAGTCTTTTCAGGTTTACTGTTCTCTGTTTTCCCTTATCTTTTTCTGAAAGCTACCTGTTTTGTCTGTGATGTGGCAAAACTAAAGCTGCAGTATGTGGAGTTTGCAGGACTTCCAAGTTTTTGTTAATGTCAGCTCGTCTCAATAGAACATTTAGTAGTTTTACAAGTTTGCCAGTAGAAAAATTCTCATTGCTTGCAACAGTATCATATATTTCACTAAAACTTTCTCCCAACGCTGAATTCTGACTGTGCTTGTCACTTTTATCAATAGGGAGAAATAGACATGACAAAAAAGTAAAAAGACTATTTTGGCAGGTTTTGAAAAACACGGTGTCTCAACCTGCTTCTGAACCAGCTATGTACATGCTATTGTGAACCCTTTAAGACTCTGCGGTGCGTGTCATGTGAGGTATCACATGTAGATTTGTACCACAGCTACTTTGCCGTGCAGTTTGGAGATCTCAAGCGCACAGTACTTCTGCTCTGAGGTCTCCAGGGTCAGGCATTTTGACCATTCTTGCTTTGAAGAATTTTTAAATTCTTCTTGAGAGCTGATGGAGCTGAGCCTGATACTGGACAGTTGAAGTAGCTTATTTATATCCTGTCACTTTTAATTTGCTTTAATTTGGAAAATGATGATAGTGTTTTAAGTGTTACAGATAAAAATTCCAAGTAAAGGTTGTGCGTTGTGTAGTCTTAATCTGCTTTGTGTGCATTGTTTAATGATACAGTTTTCAGTGATGCAGGCATGAATGCTGTGTTTCGTTTCCCTCATCTTCAGGATCTCCTTCTCTCAGTAAGGAGAGAGCTGTAGGCATGAACTGAGACAGTGTAGGAAGTCAGTTTTCCTGTGTTGTTGCAAGAAGTTGCATTCTGAGAAGGAGTAATCAGAGGAAAACTATCTCATGGTTAGAGAGTGGTTGGAACTGCAGTTGTTTGACAATGGCTTTTCTGTACTTTGGTGTGTGGGCCACTGTCACCCAGATAGCCCAGAGCACTCAGACATGGGTGCTCCTTAATCAGTGACTGGTAGGAGAGGATTAGACAATAGAATTTGGAAGATGGGATTTGGTAGTAGGACTAGCTGGAGGATGTCTGAGCATCACTGGCTGAAATTGAAATCCACAGAGGCTGTGTTCTGAGCTTGTATACTGTACATCAAAAGTGAGAGGTGCTTTAAAAAAATAGGCCTTCAAATTTTCCATTGGAGAGCTGGAATTTGTTTCTGCCGCTGACAGTTACAACCTTTTCTCCTTGTAGTTTCTAATCTATAAAGCAGGCATGTTTATAAATGTTGTTATACTGTAATTGTTTAAATGTAAATGTTTAAAGACAATGTTTAAAAGAGTGGCATACAGCATCGGATGGTTATTTTTCTGGATGTGATACAGTTAGCACCATAAAAAAGAGACCTATATATACACTATGTAAGTGAATATGATTCTTTACTCATTCAGAGATTTTGAGAGACATTCCATAAATCATACCTAGTCTAATTTAAAAAAACTATGTAAAGCCTTCTGTTCCAGGTATAAATCTAGCATTCATTGACAGGATGTGAAAAAATGGATGGCTTTTAGTGGTTTGTGTTTTTTTTCAAACATACAGTTACTATTTGTTCTCTCTGAAAGAAGAGAAAATAATTGGCCCCTGTCCTGTTTGAAGTAGTGTTATCAGCATCTTGTGATTAAGACTGCAGGAGTCACCTTCCCTTCCTGAGTCATTCTCAGTCCTGCAGTCCTGCTCATACTGCAGCTACCTGAGTTTAGTTTTTCACTGTGTCAAATTCAGTTAAAATTACAGTTCTTAATGTAACTGGAAACAATTGTGAAGACAGTTACGTAGAAATCTAGTTTGTTGTAAAAGGGTGGACTTTACAATAAAAGCTTCCTAAAATGGATTCTTGGAATGCAAGAGAGGCGTGGGAAGCAGTTAATGAATGCTTAATGATTTATTAAGCTAAAATCTACTGTGAGATGTTTCCTGCCTATTGCCAGAAGGTCCATTATTATGAAGCTTTACTTTATGTCTGAGAATAGTATGAGAAGACCCTTCTAAGCTTCTGTGTAGTTAGAATGTAAATCCTTGTCTGTGGAAAGCCATCTTTTGTTCTACAGTCTTCATATGTGTTTTAATCCTAAACATAGGTAAATATTTGTGGTTTTAGAGAATTTAGGGAATGATAAGGGAAGAAACAGGAAGACCCAACAGATCAATAGCTGGCTCAGAGCCTGGTGTCAGTGGCAGAATTTTGGCTTTTTTGATCATGGGTCTGTTCGCACAACAGCAGGACTTCTGTCAATAGACTTGGTACACCTGTCTCAAAGGGGTAACAGATCTTTGCACAGGAGTTAACAGGGCTCATTAAAGGAGTTTTAAACTAGGTTCGAAGCTGGAAAGGAACCAGGCTCACTAGAGATAAACATGAGGGCTGCATGACAGTATTTGAGGGAAGATGTGCTGTCTCAGTGGGGATGGAATCCATGTGTCAGTGGAGACAGCAGAGTTATTGATGTGTTGGAAAACATGGAAGCCCTTGAGAGCATAGTGTAGGATTTACATTTTCTTACCCACAAAAAAGAGTGTAAAGTTAAGTGAACTTCAGGCAATAGCACAAAAGAGCCTCCTGAGAGATTTAGGTGATTTTTTTTTCTATATATAAAGCATAAATAATTTGTTTCATGATAGAGAAAATTATGTTATGCAGGTTCACAAATATGGAGACCATTACAGAGGAAAAGGTACTCAGCAGCAAAGGATAATAGGAGCCACACAAAAGGATGTGAAGCCTTTGCTAAGATTTAATAACCTTTTCGTGTTTTGTTTAGAAGTTTCAGTGTACAGAGATGATACTCCCAGAACCATTGTCTAATAAGTGTTTGTAATGGTAATTACTTTAAAGTTTGTTACTAATGTCAAGGTTTATATAACCTGAAGTTCTTTGTGTTTATTTCTCTTGGGAAGATCAGAATATAATCTTGTAATCATGGCAATTTTGACCAATAGTTGAGGGCTTGGATTATGGTAAACTTTTGTGTATTAAGGTCATAAGAGAAGAAAAGGTACTAGTCTGGTAGTCAATCTGTTTGAACAAGATGGTACTCCTCACCGACTTTGTTTCCTCCCCTTATCTACAGATATCTTAGTAAAGGCTATAAAAATTGTTAATTCATTTGAAGTTCCCCAGAATGAAGTGATTTGTCGTTTTTAATTAAGAGAGGCATTGTTAAGGGAAAGGCTTCTTGCATATTTGTCATGCTACTGAAATAAGACTAATGTTGTGTGAAGTCTCTATCAGA
>VZTZ01024237.1:12728-50078 GCA_013400955.1 Drymodes brunneopygia | reverse complement strand
TTTTGTAGTCTGGCAGAACTCCTAAATTGTTAGGAAATAAGACTTGACAGTTTGTGTTATTAATTGGAGAACAATTTAACTGTATTATGACTGACTTCAATCTAATACTCTACAGGAATTGATTCTTGCAATCCTCCAAGGATGCTTTTTCTGGTTTTGACCAATGCCATTGTAGTTATTGAAAATACAAAAAGACAAGTATCATTTCCCAGATTCGTATGTCAGACTTTTAGTTAAATACATTGACCATGTTTAATTCTCTGAACTCAGTTGTCTTCTAAGTGGTACATTTATTTTGTTAGCAAAGCACAAGTATTTTTTACTACAGTAATTTTGAAAAGCATTTGGTACAAGTATTGTCTCCCAAGTAATGCTTATTATCACTCTAAATAAATGGTTAGTTCTTATTACAGTTTTAGTAAACAACAGCTGCATAGCTAGATTTAAGTTGAGTTTTGGGCTTAACACAGAAATTTGTCTTTTTTTATGATACATCAATTGAATTTTTCAGTACTGCAACTAAATATTCTTTAGCTAGAATTAAAATTCATTGCAACAGCTCTCTTGTGAAAACAGCCTCCCAACAGATTTTGTAAAAATTCAAATTGAAGAACGACAGTAAGACCCTAGAATTTTAATTTAGCAATGAAGTTGCTAAATTGTTTAATAATTTAATCATTTAATATCTGGCAATTTTTTTCTATTTCTTGATTTGCAATTTGGTGTTAGATTTTAGACTCTTTTGAAAGAAAACTTGAGTAATGAAATGGGATAACCTACTTCATAGAATTCTGTTGAAGAATTCTCTTTAGATTGTCAGATTTAAATTTACTTGTTTGAAAAGAAACTATAGGTCTGTCTCTCACAAAAAACTCTTTCATAGTGGTATAACTTGATATATTCAGCAAATTATTTGTGTTCTCTTTGGTCCTTTTCAGAGTCTCAAACACAGACCCAACTGGATTTCAGTCTTGCACTAGGATTAAATTTCCAATCTTCACTGTTTTCCTAAGAAATTAGAAGATAATTGAAAAAAAAAGTTATAATAAATAGAACTGTTTTGCAAAAGTAAAACTACAGTTAGAAATTTCAGTTCCACTGTTGTCTTTTTTTGTTGAAAGGAAAAGTGTTTCAAAAACAGTAAAGGAATATGTAAACAGCCACAGAGAAGTATTAGATTACTATTTCCCTTTCTAAGATTAGCCTGCTTATGCTATGGCGCATTGTAGGATTTTCTACTTGCTGTTTTTGGTGTGTGGTTCCAGCTTGCACAGAAAGCAGTGACAAGTTCTTCACATTCCACCTTAACTGAGGCTCAAAGCACTTGCTGTATTGATGGAAATTGCTATGAGAAATAAGAGAGAGGTAGAGCTTAGTGTTAAAGTTGTAGATAGGTGGAGAAATCACCCGAATATTACCAGATTAAAAAATAAACCAGCTGGATTATGGTTTAAAATGATAACAAGAGTTCAGAACCTCTCTAGTTCACTATCTGCTTCAGACTTGATGGAAAAACAGGGTTAGACATATATTGGGAAATTCTTCCTTTCGGGAATCTGTTTTTATATCCTTCTCTTTGAGAGATCTGCTATTTTCTTTCCTCCAAACAGAATTTAGTACAGTTTACCTTCATTTAAATAAGTACATACAATTTTTTATAGTCCTAGTTCAAAATGCTGGGAAAAAATTTTTACTGACAATGGGTTCCAAAGGCCAATAATGTGCTTGACTAAAATATAATTTGTTTTCAGTTTAAAAGCTTTTTTCAATTAAATCCATGTTCAATCTGTATATGCCATCATAATTAAGCTGCTAAATTCTTGGTATCTTCATTAGTTAATGTGATGTGCTGATTTTCTCTGTACTTCTGGGAAATTTTTACTGGAGAGTACTCCAGTATGATTTAGTCACTGGATTTCACTGTAATCTGTTGACCAGAGGAAAAGGTTTTATTTCAGAAATATGCACAGGTTGGCTTTTGATATCTCTCATGATATGGACTGCTGGCTGGTCTGCATGTGCGGCAAATACAAGATTTGATAATGAAAATGGTAAAGCTACACAGGGAGAGAAACCTGAAACACAGTAGCCATATTCTTCATAGTTTCTCAGGTTTATTCACATTCACAGTATATAAAACACACTAAATCTGTACTTCTCTACTTTTTTAGTAATGAAAGGTAATATCTGACATGAAACAAAAGTGTTCTAGAAAGCTTCAAGTGTTACTTTGGGATTTTGTTTGGTTTTGATACTAGGATCAGCTACCCATGAATCTGCTATGAGAGAAGTATATCATAATTTAAAAGGAAAACATTAAGGATATTTCTGATCCCTGTAAGACGAATCTGTTGTTGAAAAAACATGATGGTGTGTGTGTGTGTGCACGTGTGTTATAAAAAAAAGTCCTATATATATACTTTTGTTTTACACTGTGGATAAATCTGTCAAGGAAAACAGTAATAATTAGTTTCCATTTTACCTGTCTTGTTGTAGAGTATATTATGTAAGGACTAGTAAAATAGATCGTGATACGTTTCTTAACCTGTCGTGAATTTCCGAGTGACTCCTACTTGCTCTGACTCCTTTTCTGTTTCTGCAGGCTGCCTTATATCGACTGAGTGGGGATTGGAATCCTTTACATCTGGATCCAAGTTTTGCTGCTCTTGGAGGTGAGCTGAGGGGAATACCATTGTGTTAATATTTGAATGAGGAATAATGTAAATGTCTTTTTAATCTATTTTTCACTATATACATCTTCAACAACCTGGAAAAAGCAGTGCTGGTTTTTCAGCTGTTCGTACAGTCACCAATTAAATGTCTTCAAAGTTCTGCATGATACTTCAGTTTGAAGCATTGCTTCTTGTAACTAGAAATGGAGAATGGTGCTTGAACTTTACCCACAATGGAAACATACTTTCTAGTCTATTTTCCTTTAGATCTTGTTTATTGTCACTGTCCTGTTTTTACAATGTGTGTTTCATAAGCAGAAATAATTGACTATCAAAGCTTCTGAAGGAATCCCATAAATTCTCTGATAAATAGTTCTTTCCATCTAAATAATTTTGAGCATATGTAGGTCTCGGTGGAACTTTTTGTTCTTCAGTGTTGTCTTCTCAATCCAAATAAATCCAGGAGGGCAGGAGAGAGGGAGCTTATTAGCACTTCTTTCCTATAAAATTGCTTAACTACACTTCTTGCTAGCGCATTAACTTTTTCATTTACATAATTCTACATGCCAGAGCACCAGATCAGAGACTGCACTAACTAATTCTTGAAGACATGTAATTACTGAAAGAGGGTGTTTCCTTAAAATCGTGTTGTAAAGTTATTTTTTTGGACTTCTTTTCAGGCCTTGCAAGTAGTATTATAGTTTGATTACAATAGAAATTTTCCTGAATATGTATGGTTCATCATAAATATTACGTGAAACTACTAATCTGTAATAATTAGTCAGCAGTTTTCTGGTGAATTTCTTTTTAATGTGCAAGTATCTCTGTATGGTGTTCTTACGAAGATAAATAGAGCAGAGCTATTTTTCCTTGTTCAGATCACACTTAACATACTTTCACAAATTATCTCCTTTCATAAATGCATACTAATTGTTTTGTTAACTAAGTTTTTTATAATTCCATGTAAATTCGTGTTCATAAGAAATGGTTGTCAAATACTAGAGTCCATTAAGAGATTTCCCCAGTTCGTTAAACTACTCTATTTGTTAATGATGTTGGTTTGTTAATGATGGTGATGGAGGTGAAAAACACATGTTCATAATTGAAAACCCAGTGTTTGGAATAATAATGATGATAATACTTTAAAAGCCTTGCAAAAGAAGAGGAGTAGAAATCTTTTACCTGCTCACACAAAGAGCACTGGCACTTAGGGAAAATGCAGTTATTACTGTAGATGAGATGTCCCTTTGTCTCAACATAGAACTCCTGCACTGGATTTTGGAACTATGACAGTACCCTACCTATACTAAGTGCAAGTAAAATCAAAGAAGAAATGGCTGTGGAGATAGTCCACAGTTTATTTTTCTATGTATGCAAATACTTTTTTTCTTTGGGCATATTCACACACCTTCTTGTCATGTAACAGTAGCTGTGGATGTTCTCTTTTACTGGCTCTCACCAGTGTGCTCTGGAAGCAAGCATTCAGCATAATGCATTCAGGTCATTCTAGGATTATTGTTAAGACTTCCCATGGGTAATGTTTCAGAAGACATATGCTACATGAAAACACCTGTTTATATTCTTGTGCCTTTATTCCTGTGTCTTACATTTCTAGATAATAGAAAGGGAAAGCAATATTGACTTCAGTTTTGTTTCAGTCTAGATACAAAGTAATTCGATTAACTTAAGGAATTTTTCTTTGAGTATGCATTAGTTTTATAAAGAAGATACTGGGAAAAATAGGATTGGGTATATTTGGCTGTTTCTGAGTTCTGAATAGAGTGGGTTGTTTCTGGTTCTTGCATGGTGAATTGAACTGAGTTTTTGAAAATCTAGATGTCACTATAACCTTCTGAAGGAGAGATACTGAAAACTGATTATGTTACAATAGTGTAGTAATCTGTTTTAAAATTGACTGCATAACTTCATGCTTTCAGAACAGTGCCCATTGTACACAAAATAGAGTGCTATTAAAAGTGTGCATACTCAGATGTTTTATGAGAAAGAAATGACAGAATGATCAGTCTGGAATACTTACAGAGAGTAAACAGACTCATATTCCTTTAAGCCTGCCCCTGTCACGTCTTCTAACCTAATGTGTCAAAATTTCTCTTTCTCACCTGTAATCCTGTTAGCCTTGTCTTTCCTTTGGTCTCACAATTCCCATCTTGAATTTTCCATGGCTTAACTTCAGCTTGCAACTAATTACCACACAGCCTCTTGCTCATTCCTTACCTCTCCCCTCCCCTTTTTCCCCTTCACTTCCCTTTCCTCCCCCACTCCCACTCCCAGTGGGATGGAGAGGAGAGTTGGAGAGGAAAGAAGGTAAAACTTGTGGGTTGGTACAAGAACACTTTAATCACTGAAACAAATTAAAATATTATGCTAATAATACTAATGATGCTGCAACTACTACAAATAATAATGAAAAGGACAGAAAAAGAGGAATAAAACCCAAGAGAAACAAGTGCACCTGCTGCCTAATGCTGAACCCATCCCTGAGCCGTGATCAGTGGCTCCTGGCCAGCTTCCCTCAGTTCATATCCTGGACATGAGATTCCACGATACAGAATGTTCTTTTGGCCATTTCAGGTCAGCAGTTCTGGTTTTGCTCCCTCACAGCTTCTTGTGCACCGGCTTGGTGGCAGGTCATAGATCTCTGAAGAATGTTTGGCTTATGTTAGGCACTACTTTGCTATAGCTGAAACATCAGTGCATTATTAGCATTACTGTCACACTAAATTCAAGCTGCTGTACAAGCTGCTAGAGAAGAAAATTCTTTGTAGCTCAGCCAGAGATAGGATGGAGTGGCTTTTTTATCTCTATTGATGGTGGTTTTGTTTCTTTTCTTCTACATCTTCCATTTCTCTGCTGGCTAGACTTTCTCCTGTCTCCTCTTTTTTTGTTTGTTTCATTTTGCTTTTGGTTTTTCTCTCAGCTGTTGTCCCTTGGGAGAACATTTTGTGCTCTGTAGATGCTATGAGAAGTTGTTTAGAGCTCAAGAAAAACAGACTCTGGCAGACAAGAGTAGCAGATGAGTTCTGGGCAAAGCAACCGGTTGGATAGATCTGTCTGGATTCCATGGGCTATTGCAAGTGTGATCAATTACTGTTTACTTGCCTTGTCAGGTCAGAACAACCTGTTAAAGGAATCAGTATATACAAGCAGCATCTTTATAACTTAGCTGTTGCACTTGAGCAAATCTGAGGCCAGTAATCAAAGGTTTATTTTGTCAGATATTGACAGTACTGGAAAAAGATGCAACGCTAGTATAAAGCTTATCCTCTGCCAAGGCTGAGCTCCTGCTTCAAAGCATAGGCGTGTGAGGAAACTTGACAAAAATGTCAATATAAAAAAACCCAGAAAAACACTGCAATTTTTTTTTAAATACAGGTAAATTAGTCCTAAAGCAGGCATTGTATTAGAAGACTTTGGCCAACCAATTCAAAACAGGAAGTATCAAATAATCTTAGTATTGCCACTTTTTAATGATTACAGTACCTCTTACCCTTAATGTACATACTTCCATTTAGCTGCATTTTTGATGTGCCTGTGCATGCATACTGAAACAGATAATCTCCTTATTTTTCATTTTGTCACCTCTAAAGACAAATTCTGTTTCTGAGTCTCACAGAGCACAGGCAGTGCTAAGAGAGCAACTCATCAGCAAGCACTTTTCTTTGCCCAAAAGTAGAGGAAATAGTAACAGACTTTTCATTGAGATAAATTAGGTTAAAAAGAAAATGGATTAAGAACACTAATGGAGGAAAATACTATTAATAAAGTAGAGATATTAATAGAAGCTGCATTCAAGGTCCTAATAATAAAAATGCTAAAATGTTACCTCTTTAAATAGGATTTAAGAAGCCTATACTTCATGGACTATGCACCTTTGGGTTTGCTGCTAGGAACGTTTTGAAGCAGTTTGCAAATAATGATGTGAACAGATTCAAGGCAATCAAGGTCTGTATGTTCATTCTTTGCAGTAAATTTTCTTGATTTTTCTGGTTTTACTGCCAAAAGAAATCTTCAGTGTGGGGGAAGTCTTTCCCAGTATCTTAACTGCCAGAATTGCTTTTACTTACAGCTGCATGCATTTTAGTGCCTCTGTCTTGTAAGTTTACTTAAATATTTAGGCTTTCTACATTGATAGTTGTCTTAATTTTCCTCTTTACCTTTTATTATTTCAATAGAGTCTGTGTGTTTAAGCTTTACCTTTACATGACAGACAAATCGTTTCACAGCCCCACTTTTGCTTTTTTTGCTTTTAGGTTCGCTTTGCAAACCCAGTGTATCCGGGGCAAACTTTGCAAACAGAAATGTGGAAGGAAGGAAGTAGAATCCATTTTCAGACCAAGGTCAGAACAATCTCTTCATTTTGGGCTTCAGAGAAAGATGTATTGGTTGAAAGACTGGGGATATGAGGGGGAGCAAGGAAAGATGACTCATTAAGCACACCATTGGCAAAGGCTGTGTAAAGAAATGAAGTAAATAGAATGAAATAGTCTTACCTATTTCATGGTGTCACTGGGATTCTAATAGAAGTACCATTATAACCACAGGGCTTAATACCCTCATATTAAATGAGGACTCTTTTCATTGTGTTACATTTTTTGTGTTTGTCCACTGGGGAAGATAAAAAAGCAGTCAGGTCATCATAGTATGTACTTGTTTTCTAGAGTTATTCATAACTTTATGTATTCATCTTTTTTTTTTTTAACATTTATTTATCTCAATTGGCTCTTAACAGTTTATGCACGTAAGTGTGCTGCAGATTTAGCTTAGATTGAGTTAAACTTAAGCTGCAGCTACACAGAACAACTTCCTAAAATGGAAATTTCATAGCAGTTGGACATAGTAACTACGGTAAAACAGACTTTACGCTTTTATAAAATCTGGGTTTGCATTATTCTATTTTCTTTGGTCTTGCTATTAGCATTTTATGTGGGTATCCTGTAATCCTCATCTCCGTGTCATAGGCTATTTAGTGGGAACTAAGGGTAAACTCCAGGTGAAGGGCAAAAAGTAAATGTTCATCAATTCAGCAGCATTATATGACATTGTCACTTTCTTAACCTATGATTTGATGCTGGTATTTGTCAGTATTTGCTTTGGCTTATGCAGTGTAAGTTAGATTGCTTTGCTGGCCAAAGTTTTGCAGCCTCATCTCTGTGAGATTAGTGAGTAAGGCTGCAGATATAATTGCAGCTGCAGGGCAGATTGGGCAGGCAAAATCAAACAAGGAGAGTCATCATAGGAACAGAGGATTGTTGGATTCATACAGCTTTCTGGGATATATGTTGACTGAAGGAGGCAAATTTTTTGCTGACCTGATGGATGTTAGCAGCTCTAGAATTTCAGAATGATGACAATGTAGAGACTACTGTGTACAAACTCTCGATGTCTAATTACTTGTAGTAAATAAGATAGTTTGGTGCCTCAAGTGAGCTTTCGAGAAACTGTAGCTGTATTTAGAAGGTACTATAACCCAGTCCTGACAGAATTTCTAAAATTCATATGTTTACTTTTGATGGTTTCAATATACCGTGGTAATTACTAGAGTTCATTACATGCTTCCAAGCCCTTCCAAATTTGTAAACAAGGTGAGTTGTTCTGTTGTGTTTAAAGACTAAATTTGTAATTATGCTTGGTTTAATAATTGTTATTACGTAGAGTTTTGGTGAATTTTCCTAAGGTTTTTTTTCTTCCACAACTTTGTAGTAACTGATTTTGGATAGAAATTACAAGGTTTAACAGGATTATAGAAAACCGTCTAAAAGAGTTACGAGTTGTGCAGAATTTTTTTTCTTGTTGCATGTTGGATTTGTATGAATTAAAGCCATCTTTGTGCTGAAATAAACTCTGGTTAAATCAAACTAAAAGTGGACATACAACTTTGAGAGGGTGGTTTGAACCCATTTTCACTATTGTCTGAAGTGCAGTGGCCGCAGGTGACAAGGTGTTAGGCATGATTTGAGTAATTGTTAATGTAGTGCAGTAAACTAGGCTGTGATACTTGGTATTTCTCCGGCTCAGCTATTTATCATACACCTCTATATATGCATTCTCAGTGATTCAGTTTGCCATCTTCTGTTAGCTGCCATAAGTCAGTATGATTTGTCACATCCCGCTGAGAGGCAATGCCAAATTGAAACCCATTTTCTTCCCTGAATTAACTATTTCAAAAAATTAAACCAGGAGGGGATTAAGGTATTTTCCATCATTCTTTTTGCAATCTTTCTTGTTTACAATGCTTAAAAAGCTGTTTGTAGTGCAAGTTGCAGTATTAGGCATGTGGAGATAGTAAAATTGTCTAAATGGACTCTTGACAACTGAACATCTACCTTGAGGAAAAACATTTTAGAACAATGTCTTTCTAAGAACTATTTATGAAGAAATATTGACAGTAACTGGATGTAAATAAGGTTTTTCAACTGTTTTGTGAACAGAACGCCAGCAATATATTTTGGTACAATTTCTCCAGAGGAAAATAATTATTTTGCTTGAAGAGCTTGTTTGAAAAACACGGTGTAACAACTTGCCTCAAGACTGCAGCACATTTATGAGGTGTTTTTTTTCACTCTGTAACTTTTATGTTTCCTCTTTTCATCTCTGATTTTAAAATATCAGGAATACTCCTTAGATGCCCTTCTTTTGTGACTTTCTGCAAATAAATTACTTTAATGTATTTTCCCCCACTACAGATCAAGGAGACTGGAGAAGTTGCCATTGCAGGGGGCTATGTGGATTTAGTACCAGCCTTGGAAAAGTCTTCTGCTCGAAAGCCGGTAGGTAGAAGCAATGGAAGTCTTAATTTGCAGAGAAGCATAGTTAGGCTTTATTTTGGTGAAAAACAAACACTTAGGTCTCTTACCAATCTCATTTGCAGTATTCAGGGGAGTTACGAGTTCAGAGATGCTGATATGCACTTTATTTAAGATACAGATGTTAATTGATCTGTTTGAGAGGAAAATCCCGGTTGTTTTGGGATACACAGGATGGCTGATATAGTTTGACGTCTTTGTTGCTAATTGAACTCTCAGGTTAAGCATTGCGCTGTATGCTACAAAACAAAGTAGGGCATGTACCAATGAGGACCACATGTTTTGAGCACTTGCATGGCTCAAAATAGAAATCATTTCATGTATTTTGGATCTGTGTCTGTAGAAAAATGATTTTGTTACGATTTTGTAGATGTTGAAGATCAAACTCTATGTAGGATATAAAAGTGTGTGACCTTTCTCAATTTTTTCAAAGACACGGGGAGAGTGACAGGAAGGCATTAGCATAAGTGAAAATGGGATAATGTACTCACAAAAAAGAAGTTTCGTCATTGAATCATTGAGTCAGATAAGACTCAGTTTGTACATGTGATTAGGTCTAACACACAATATGCTCTTTATACCGTGCATAATTTAAAAAATCCCCTGCATTCATGCATGCCTTAAACCTTGGATACTGTACTTTCCATAAAATATGAATTGTACATACAATAGTGAGGATGACCTGGGTCACTAATGTAGTCTAAAAGTCACTTAAGGCAATGCATAATGTGTTGCCTTAATAAACTGTAGTCTTTTTTCCCCATTGATTCCTACCTGCAAACAATGGAACTTTAATGCTTTGAAGTTTATGAAACAGTGAGATAGTGACAATCATATAAAGCTTGTCATCACAGAGTCCGGAATATTGGGTAATACTTGGGCTGCATCCAAAGCAATGTGGGCAGCTGGGTGAGGGAGGGGGTTCTGCCCTTCTGCTGTGCTCTGGTGAGACCCCCCACCTGGAACCCTGCATCCAGCTCTGGGGTCCCAGCACAGGAAGGGCATTGACCTGTTGGAGCAAGTCCAGGGAAAGGACATCAAGAAAATGAGGGGAATTGAGCACCTCTCCCACGAGAAAAGGCTAAGAAAATTGGGTTTGTTCATCTTGGAAAAGAGAAAACTTCAGGGTAACCTAATTGTGGCCTTTTAGTACCTGAAGGGAGACGAAGAGGAACTTCTTACCAGGAACGTATAGTGACAGGATAAGGGGGAAAGGATTCAAACTAAAGGAGGATAGATTTAGATTAGATCTTTTGAAGAAATTCTTTTCTGTGAGGTTGGTGAGGCACTGGAACAATTTTCCCAGAGAAGCTGTGGCTGCCTCATCCCTGGAAGTGTTGAAGGCCAGGCTGGATGAGGCTTGGAGCAATGTGGTCTAGTGAAGAATGTCCCTGCCCCCTAACAGGGGAGTTAGAACTAGATTATCTTCAGGGCTCCTTCCAATTCAGGCCATCCTATGATTCTATGATTTATCCAGGATCCCATTTCTTTTTGCTGCTTGTGTTTAATCTTCTGACATTCTGAATTGTTGAATGAAGTTCAAACATTAGAACTTTTCTGAACTGCTCAGATTTTCTTTTTTCATAAACTTGGGCAGAACAGGTGTTTTTCTTTAAGCTTACTCCAAGGAATTAAGGTGCTTTGACAGAAATTTTCTGACAGAGTTAGACACCCACTAGGGGAAATGAGCCTGACTGTGTGAAGATTGGCATATTTGGATCTCTGTTACATAATGGAAAATGTTAGGCTTAACCAATGAGGTGACAGAATACCAGCCTGAGGAGTCTTGTGTTCTGCTGTACAGGTGGGTACAGCAAACAGCTAAAACTCTGAGACCTTCTTTGTTCCAGTCCCAGTTAGACAAAAAAAGTCACTGAGGTAGATTTCTTAAGTGTAGGCTTTTATCCAGTACAAATATTTGTTAAATGAAAGACAGTGAAAAGCTTGCAAAACAACGTGTTTGGAAAAGTTGAAAATGTAAATGTTGCTAATCCCACTCTTAAATTTTGTCTACACTGGAGTTTTGACTATGTTCATAGTGCAGTATGTTTTGAACATCCTCCATGTCAAGTCAAAGTAATGTACTGGTAAAAACATTTTTTTTGTTCTGAAAGCTAACATGACATGCACTGTGGAAAAAGAGACAGTGGTTATCCTCCAAAGGAAAAAAAGGGCAGTTTAGAAACTCTTAGAACACTAATTAAAAAACATGTCCTTAAATTGTAATGATAAATGACAAAAACTGTAAAAGCAAGATTTGAAATAATTTTAAATGAAAATTTGAAATGAAGCATTTTCTGCTTGAATGTACGCTCTTTGGTGCTGATGATTGCTAGTGTTGATTATTTTGTGGTAGAAGACATCTCAATTGCATTTAATAATTCTGCTCCAGATAGTTGAAGCATTGTGTGCTGGAAAGTAAGAGACATATCCAGTACCTTTTAACAAAGTTTCAAATTTAAATTCTTCATACTATTTTTTTTTAAGGCTGAGGGACTGCAGAGTAACCTTGTGTTTGAAGAAATTGGTCGTCGTGTAAAGGAGATGGGAAATGAATTGGTAAAGAAAGTAAATGCCGTATTCCAGTGGGACATCACTAAGGATGGAAAAACAGCAATGCAGTGGAGTAAGTTGTAGCATTTATATAATACTGTGTTGCATTTTTCTTATTAGGTGGGATTAATTGTAATCATTTTAATTAAACTCATAACTTGGAACTAAGCATAATGCAGTAGATGAATATGCATTGGGACCTGCAAGTCTGAATGCATTCTGGGTGCACAAATGACAAGGAGATCAGATAAAGTTTGCAATTACTAACCTTTCAAGGAACATACATCTGTAACTTGCTTATTTAGATGTAGGCATAAACTACATCTTCCTTTAGAACATCAGTGCGTTTATATTCATATTTTCCAGATTGGATTGCCACTGCATTTAGGGAAGTATGCTAAATTAGCCTAGTAGGAGTGTTAGAGTAATTAGTCTGCTGGTGATGTACATGCTAACTGATCTAAAACAAATAAGTAATTATTTCAACTGCATTGATCTTTTCACTTCAGTGAAAATGTAGCCCAATTTGTTTTCATTTAGACTTTGTGAGATCAAGGTTTAATAGAGGCATAATCATGATTTCCCATCATTTAAGCATGAGACTGGTTGATGACAAGATGCTAAAGCCTGTAACAGCAATGGGTCACAGCAGAGCTGTTTCCTGATTAAATGAATAATAGAATTATGTGAAGTGGTCTGATGGGGGAAAAACTACTTCCTCAAAAAACCTTTTCTTCTTAAATTCTCTTTCACTCTCTTTATATAGACATATATTTTTGAA
The DNA here is from genome assembly GCA_013400955.1 of Drymodes brunneopygia. Lineage (NCBI taxonomy): Eukaryota > Metazoa > Chordata > Aves > Passeriformes > Petroicidae > Drymodes > Drymodes brunneopygia. The sequence goes on along the minus strand of VZTZ01024237.1, from coordinate 37,248 downwards.
AACAACCCCAAATCTTATTTTATTAATTGGATAGATTTTATTATCTTTGGAAATTTTTTTGGTTTTCTAGTTGACATGTCTACTGGTCTATTGGTGGGGAGTGTAAAGCTTTTCCAAAGGGAAAAAGCTTAGACAGGTTGTAACTTCCAGGCCTTTTTGTGGAAAAATGAAAGTCTTTAGGTCAAGTCTGTTGCTTAGACTTCTCTTTCATTGGTCTCAGTGGTTGGATGTAGACAAAAGAATTTTGAGAAGCCGGTGAAGTGGGCTGGCTTTTGACAGGCTGAGAGGGGAGACTCACAGTAGGTTAGATCAGGTCTGCGTTATGTCTTGTTCTGTATACTGTGATTTTTAAAAATATTAAGTTTTTACAATGTCTATTCTCAAAAAACTATTATATTTAAGAAACTGCTTGTCCTTTTACAGAGCAATTTAGAAGCCATAATTTCATTTAATCGTTTCCTAATGTTAAGCAGCAGAGATTCTGAGTAGCAAGACTGCTGTTTCTTTTCAGGAAAAATATTATATGTAGATTGATCAGGATAGTTGTGTTCTCCTTGCCTTGCTTTTTAAGCAACTTTTGAGGGATAAAGAGTGATTTCTGTTTGGATAGAAGTTGATAAATATTCTGAATATACCTGTGTAGATTATGCAAGCTGATTACCTATACATCAAATTGAGATGAGGGAAATACTGAATAATCCAACTCAGAAGTTCTGTCATAAAATTCATTACTGCTCTAAAGAATTTCTACTGTCTGCAGTTTTCCATTTTTGCATCAAGTAATTTAAATTATGGACATGGTTAGAACTTGGATAGAAGGCTTACGAAGTTTCACTTGTGTTCTTTCTTACATTTTTAGAAGACAATCAGAAGTGCATTCTCCTGAATACTTAAAATAGAAACTTGGGTTTGTTGGGCAATCACTCTGCATTAGTCCTATCTGTTGTTTCATGTGTAACAAAATTTGCTGTAAGTGATGGTCATGTTTATAGTAGCAACCAGAAAACTATTTCAGGTTGATTGATCATTGATTTTAACTTTGGAACTGCTTTATTGATCACCTAAATTCAGTATTGTGGCGGTCCAGAGAACAGAGGGACAAGTCAATGGAGGAGAATCCTGCTGAGGGGTGTTTCAAGATAAGAATAAAATTTCTCTCTCAGGAAGTTCTGAAACTGCAAATTGCTGAATGCAGAGCAGGCACACTTAGAGATTTAGGCCTGAGCAGTGCCCTTACCTGCCGCATGAGACCACGTTTTATTAGAGGGGAAACAGGTGAATGTTTTTGCTATTGAATTCAGATCAAGAGAGTGCTCATGTTTCGAGTAAATCAGTAAGTCAGCCTTTTGTCCTCTCCTGTTTCTTCTACTGAAGCAGCAGGAGGAAGGTACTGCTTTCTTCCTGTTCATATGTCTCTAGCTAAAAGGGATTAAATAGGCATAGCTTTTGTTTGTCCTGTTCCCTCTGCTTCTGTTGCAGTGAAAATTTTCTGAACTATTATATAAATTTGGAAAAAAACTTAAAGCTCCCTGTGGGATGGAGGGTGGAGGAGCTAATCTAATATTTTAAACATTTCCTGTTTGCTGACCACTGTTAAGAGCTGAAATGAAACATTTCCAGAATCTTGGAAAAGTTACTGTGAATATTTTTGCAGTGTGGTCAGTTCCTTAAAGCTTATGAATTAGTGTAGTCTCTGTGGTGTAGTAAATATGTAGGGCTGAATGTAAATATCTACATGACCCAGCAGGGTGTCTGTAGACAATGTTTGCTTTTCCTTTCAGGACTATTGGTATGCTAGTACTTCCTTGTATATCACTTTTTTTGAAAGAACTTTTCATGTCATCCTATTTCTGTATTGGTTTGTGTTTTCTGAATATTTTTGTGTGCCTTTAGATTTTAGGTACTTACAGAATGAAGAAAACAGGAGTTGGTTAGTACTAAAATAGTTAAACTCCTACAAATAATTTACAGATAAAACTTTCATATTGTAAATATGAAAATAGTTATGATAACACACTAGCAGAATGTTAGGAGTTATGACAACTGTAGTGTCAACATGCAGTTTGTCCTTATATGGATCAAGAGCCTGAAAGTCTATTTAACTCCGATGGTACATTTTTAATGGCAAGATCTATATGTATCTGCATGATGGAATTTTTATTTTGGGAATATTTAAAAACACTTTCCTACCATTAAAAAGCATATACCAAAACAAAAGACCTTCCAGAGGCAAGTACTTGAGATTTATAAGCAGTTGCTAACTTAATTTTTTGCATGTTTTCATATGTGACATTATTATTCAGTATTCAAGAGCATGATCTTGTACTGTCTCTTCTACCAGATGCTGGTGTAATTTGTTTTCCATGTTTAGTGCAGAAGAAGATGGTAGTTTGTGAGTTTACACTCAAAGGAAGACAGCTTTACTGCAGTTAGGATATTCTCAATGATCCAAAAGATTTCTGACTTTATGTGACCTTTACAAGATCTCTAGATGGTCATCAGCAAGACTTTCATAATGCAGATGAGCAGTGTGAGTTCAGAATGTGTAACATTGACAGTGCCATTTGTTTACCTGAATGAATGACGTTTTCATTTGTTAATGTAATGTAAGCTTCTGTACAAAATTAGAAATTTTAGCTTTTGACAAATTAATTCTTTGCTTCAAAAGCTGAAGATCAGAGGATGATGTTACCTTCGCTATTACTTGAATTTATTTCTGTGTCACTATTTTGACTGGTTTTCAAACATGCTTCAGATTTTAATGTTACTCAGCGCAGTCAGTAGAATTGCACTTCTTTACTGTTCATTTAAATTTGGCCTGGTGATTATTAGTTGATCTACTGTGTACAAGAATTTTAAATAATTTTTGTAAATGTTATGCTGATAGATTTGATCAGTTCTGAATTATCTTTCTGTCTTTTCTAAGTAAAATTGCCATTTTGGAGGGTCAGTCCCATAGTGTACATAGTTACAAGAAAGCAAAAAGGAAAATATGACATTAAGTTAATTTACAATTTGGTTCACATAGCTAATTACTTACTATTTCAGTGTATGGTCAAAATTCTTGACAAATTATCATTGAAACAATTGATATGTGAGGAGGAATATTATTTTGGCTGAGTTTTTTGTTTTGTATTAGGCTGGGACTTGATGTTAATTAATGCTTTATCTACCTTTTTTTAGGCCTCTCTTTGTAAGGGCCTTCCAGGCCTTTACAAACAGTGTTTCTGGTTCTTTTGGGCTACGTGGTAGGCCTCTTTCTCTTGCTCATATATAGTTGTTCTGTCTTGTGTTTTAATTTTTTGACTTGCCGCTTTTACACAGCTTTGTGCTGTTGTGGTAACTGGAGCAGTTGACAGTGCTGGAAACAATCCGGGCCCTGCAGCCCACTGCTGCTTTACTCAATGGCTGTAGCTCCAGCATCTTCTGTGAATGTCCTTCAGCCTCTTCAGATCTGGAAAGGAAGTAGATGAGAGAAGGCAGCAGCCACAGCAGCCACAGCTCAAGTGCTGTTTCTATTTCTGGACCCCTCAGTTCAGGAAAGACACTGAGGAGCTGGAGCATGTCCAGAGAAGGGCAGTGGAGCTGGTGAAGGGTCTGGAGCACAAGTCTGATGAGGAGCAGCTGAGGAAACTGGGGGTGTTTAGCCTGGAAAAAAGGAGGCTCAGGGGGAATCTTATCACTCTACAGCTGGCTGCAAAGAGATTGTAGCCAAGTGAGGGTCTGTCTCTTCTCCCAGGTACGAAATCACAGGACCAGCAAAAATGGCCCTCATATCGGACATCAGGAAGAATTTCTTCATGGAAAGAATAGGCTGCCCTGGGAGGTGTTGGGGTCATTATCCCTGAAATGTTCAAGAAATAACTGAGTGTGGCACTCAGTGCCATGGTCTAGTTTTCAAAGTATTGATCAGTCAAAACTTGGACTCAAGTGATCTCAGAGATCTTTCCGAACCTTAATGATTCTCTGATTCTGTGAAATCCGTTCTTGCACATGCAATCAATCTGGTATTTTTCAGACTTCAGGGAACCAAAAAGTTCTTTTTTTTTACTATATTTATATTTGTTTCTAGTGTTTTAACTGCAGCTGTGACCTTCTGATCTCCAGTTTCTGTACTAAACCAGAAGTTTAAGTGAAGTGAAATTTATGAATTGATTTTGGCTTTTGCTGTTGCAGAGAGACTTCTTGATGGAGGCACTAGTATTATAACACCAGTCTGTTTAACCAGCAGTGGCCTTTCCTTTTATGTAGTTCTCTGTGGATGGTCTGAAGCCACAAGGAGGTGTAGAGCAATTGACCGTGCACTCAGGATGTGAAATTTTGGACAGCTCATCTGCTGTGTAAACAATGTTGAACTGTAACCCCTGACAACTGGCCTTAATTAGTGGTATTTCTGTATAAAAACAAGCTGTTCTAATTCAAGAGGATGCTGAAAATCCTTTTAAAAAAGATAAAGCAAGTATCAAAACCTAGTGAAACGGCCTTCACGCCTTCACTTTTTAACAAAAACCTTAATTGATAACCACCCCAACTTTTTCCAGTTTGCTTCATTACCTAAAGCATGCTTTGCTTCCTCCTGCATATTTATTACTGCACAACAATTGCCCTTTTTTCAGGCATTATAAAATATTAATCTTTTTTTTTAGAGTTAAGGTTTTATTTCAACTGTGCTTTCCATAGAGAGAAGGAAATGCTGTTGAGATCTGTTGGCTGATAGTTAATGGCACTCTAGAACAGTACTCAGAAGAGTTTGTCCATCTGTTGCTTTTCTTTGTGTTTTTGAAGTTAGTACTGAAGGCAGGAGATGCTTCTGTTCTTTTCCAGTTCTCAGAAGAATAAAACTTTGTTACGAGAACTAGGAAGAAATTGTTACATGTAGTTGGTTGTGAACAGCTGACAAATTAATGTGAAATTGCTCAATAATTTATGATGCAATATGACTTCAGGCAATGAAGAGTGAGTGATATTTGTTTTCATTTGCGTAGAGGTTGTTTCATGTTGCCCTTACCCACTGTAAAACAGAATAAAACCAAACCAAAAAATAGTCTGACTGTTAATATTTTTCTCCTAGAAGTGATAAGGCACTCTTCAAAGTCAAAACAAAATCTGTACCCCAAATACTAGGTTTTTAGGCTTTCTGCAGCCTGCTATAAAATGTCAATACTGTTTCATCTAGTGTTTTAATCCTATGTATATATATATTTGTGTGAATTTTCCTCTCTTTTTATTATATCTCTGACAACAGCATCTGGTGGATGATAATAATTAATAGATTTTTAATTATTGTAATATAAAACTTATGTATTGAAGCAAAAGCAAAAATTTGAAGGAAAACTAGCGTTTCATTCACTTGAACTTCTTGATTCTACTTTTCTGCCAGATGTGTAATAGAATATATTCTAGAGGGCTACAAGAGGGCACTCTCTCTAGTCATTGGAAAGCTAGGATTTTTCTGCTCTGATGCTTGGAACCTGTTCTGGCATTCATCTTACTTCTTTCATTGCTAGTTTTTTTGTCCATGAGCTATTACTCTAGTTTAGTCTCAATAGTCTGTTCAGTATTCTAGCCTAGGTGTAGGTCAGGAGGGAAGAAAGGGGATTGTGTGTGTTTCTAATCCTTCTGTTTGTTTTTCTGCCCTGCAAAAAAATGGAATGAGCGAGTTGTGGTAGTTTTTCATTCTTTATAAAGCAGGGAGTTAATTTCCTTCTCTAAATACTAACACCTGATATATTTTGGATCAGTCTTTCTTCACAGTGGCATCTTTTTTTTAACTTTTTTTTTTTTTACTACTTGCATTAGAGATGTCAACTCATATATGATGAAGCCTATGAAAAGGGATGGATCGAGTAATGATAGAAGTTTCTCCGTGTCTTTGTAGAAAAGACAGTTTTGCTGTTGCAGAGTGCTTTGCTTTTGTGGCTGCTTGGTATTTTTTTTCATTTTTTCTTCCTTATCAAAAATCGTAATGTTCTTTAAAAAGAATACAGAGGAAGTGGAAATAACATTTCCACATTTTTGGGAAAAGAATGCACTACTAGACCAGTCCTCCTTTTTTATTCTTTTTTTTTTCTTTTGTTTTTAATTTAGAATTTCTAGTAAGGATTAACTTGAGGTGGGATTAAGGATTTGAGGTGATCAGCTTGACCTTGGTGTCCAGCAAGGTTATGGAGCAGATCATCTTGACTGTGACTTAGCACATAGGGGACAATCAAGGGGCCAGGATCACAGCCAGGATGGGTTTAGGAAAGGCAGGTCCTGTCTGACCAACCTGGTCTCCTTTTTATGACCAGGTGACCCACCTGGTGGAAGTGTCTGCCTCAGCAAAGCCTTTGGCACTGTCTCCCACAGGAATCTCCTGGGAAAGCTGGCAGTCCACATCTTGGACAGGCATAATCTTTGCTGGGTAAAAACCTGGCCGGATGGCCAGGCCTGAGGAGTGGTGTTCCCCAAGGCTAAATATTGGGGCCAGTCCTGTTTAATATCTTTAATATCATTGCTGCTGGTCTGAATGAGGGGATTTAGTATCCCCCGGTCAGTTCACAGATGACACCGTTTTGGGTGCAAATGTTGATTTGCTGGAAGGCAGGAAAGCTCTGCAGAGGGATCTGGACACTGGATCAATGGGCCAACACCCACTGGATGAGTTTCAACAAGATCAAGTGCCAGGTTCTGCCCTTGGGTCACAACAACCGCAGGCAGTGCTACAGATTGGGTAGAGTGGTTGGAAAGCTGCTGCCTGCCCATTGGAAAAGTATCTGAGGGTTTTAGATGACAGCTGGCTGAACATGAGCCGGCTCTGCCCAGGTGGCCAAGAAGGCCAATGGCGTCCTGGCTTGAATCAGCAATAGTGTGGCCAGCAGGAACAGGGCAGGGATTGTCCCCCTGTACGTGGCACTGCTGAGGTCACATCTTGAGTGTTGTGTCCAGATCTGGGCCCCTCACAACAAGAAAGGCATGGAGATGCTGGAGTGAGTCCAGAGAAGGACAAAGGAGCTGGGGAACAGTCTGGCGCACAAGTCCTGTGAGAAGCAGCTGAGAGGGCTGGGGGTGCTTAGCCTGGAGAAAAGGAGGCTCAGGGGAGATCTGACTGCTTTCTACAGCTGCCTGAAAGGAGGCTGTAGCCAGGTGGGGGTTGGCTTCTCCTGCTGCTTCCACAACCAGGGACAAGAAGAAATGGCCTCAAGCTGCACTGTGGGAGGTTTATTTTGAAAATCAAGGAGAAATTTATTCACAGAAACAGTGGAGACACCATCCCCAGAAGTGTTTAAGAAACAACCGGATGTGGCATTTAGTGCTGTGGTCTAGTTGTTAAGGTAGTGATCAGTCAAAGGTTGGATTCAATGGTCTCGGAGGTCTTTTCCAACCTTAACGATTCTGCGATTTTGTAAACATGAAAGGTTTTACCTTGACTATGGGTGCGATGATTATGCAATTTTAAAGGCATGGCTGTGCTTTGCAAGGTTACTATTAATTGTAGATATTGATTGAAAAGTGATGGTCTTGGGATTTGGCTAGGAAATGGAGAAGGAGAACAAGGGCTGTAATAATGTTAAGTAATATCTTAATGTACAACAATGTAACAACTGTTAATTATGCACTATATTCCAAATCAGACTTAGGGGTCATTAGAACTTTGCTGAGTCACTACACCTTTTAAATTGTTTTTGTCATCTAAACTTGACACTGCTGAGACTGATGGATAAGTATAATCAATCAAGTATGTTAAAATCGCTTTTCAGCCAGTATTTAGTGAAGAAGAAGTTGTGTCTTGGGAGATGGTATGTCAGGCTTTCAGTATCTGGGTCCCTTCTGGAGCAGTGTAGGAATGGTAGGGACAGGAAAAAAATGTAATGCCAGCAGAATGAAGTACAAAAAGGGATTTCTAAGGTCCAGAAGTAATTAGAAACTGTTGGTATGGAACTGCAGGCATCCTAGACACCGTGTCTGTGTTTTGTGAATTAACCTGTTGGACTTACTGACCTTGCTGTTTGGCTCAAAGAGAGCAGTTTGGCTACACTGATATGGTGCATAACATTGGCAGCATTTGGGTAGAGGTGTCTTTTGAAAAGCACATGGACAGGCTTGGTTAACTTAGTCTGAGAGCTGGTGTCCACTCTCAGACTTCAGTTTGTGTGTGTGTGGCTTGCACTTCATGATTCAGTAGATGAGTTTTTTGATTTTTATTTTCCTAATAATAGTCTGTGCCTGCATAACCTACAGGAGCAATATTAAAGCCTCAGTTATGTTAGGCTGTATAGTCGCTGTTTTGAGTCACAAGGATGTTACACAGCCCCTGCCCACAAACACGAATGTGCAGATTATTCAACTGGTGCTCAGCAACCTTTTTCTAATTTCTTCCCATATTGCTTTAAGTCAGTGACATGCATTAAATCTACTCCAGAAATTATAATTTGCCTTAAAATCAGCTGGGAAATATTAATCCAATATGTCACTTCTCACTGAGCAACGACATCATATACTTAAGTCCCCTTCTAGTTCTGTTGTAACTGGATAAATATTATTTAAAGCAGATTTCAGAAAATGAAAGTCTTAGACTAAAGCTACTCCCAGTCTCTGTAGTTCCCCTTACCCTGTCGAAAAATTACTTGGAAAAAAGTTACACTTAAGATAGCTTATGCAGAAATAAGAAATAAACCCTCCATGGTTAGGTGAGGGCCTTAAAATTTGTCCATGAAGAGCAACCACCTGGCAGCCCTGAGTCTGTGACTAGAGATGCCATGTCCTTGTGGGAATATCCACATGAATAATATGGGGGGAGGGGGAGGGTGATGGATCAACAGGCAAAGGTGTAAAGGAAAGACAGGAATTCACAAAATCTGAGAATTACTCGGCAGAGCACATCCTGTCAAAATACTCCTCTGAACAAATGGCACAATACCTGATAGTGTTAGCTTTGTAATAGATTATTTTGGCAGGTCATTTGGCATGGGAAAAGAACACTCTGAAGCTACAGACACTTGGAGGAATTTTTGTCTTCTCAGGAGAGAAAGACAGATAATTGGCAAGGCTTTAAACATTCCTTGCATGAAGCAGAATAGGCTATATTATATTGCCTGGGGAACAGACCAGGGAAAATGTGGCAGTGTATCTGAACACCACTACATTAGCCTTGTCTGCTTTTGGATACTGTTTTTGAACTTCAGAGTTTCATTACTAACTTGAACATTTTTGCAGGAAGTGCACTAATTAATATCTTATGCATTTTTAGTGTCATTCGAAAATAGTTTTTACTATCACTACAAGAATTTTAAATGACAGTCCTTGCTGTAAACACCCTCCCCTTTAGTACAGGAATAATTTTTTATTTTCTTTCATTGATGAAGAAGAATTCAACCTCATTTATTTTCTAAATGGCTAAGAGCTCAAGATTTATGTTCAGACTGGATGCTTTATAATAATAGGTAAGGAAAGTACTTACACCTGAAAATCTTACCTTTATTTTGAAATTAAACTATCTTTGCTCTTGCTTCTCAGCAATTGACCTAAAGAATGGCTCTGGAGCAGTGTATCAAGGTCCTGCCAGAAGTTCTGCTGATACCACCTTCACTCTCTCTGACGAGGATTTCATGGATGTGGTACAACAAAAGCTCAACCCCCAAAAGGTAAAGCCTGGGTGCCACAGGCATACTCTCTTGTATGTAGACGTATCATTTGCCTTAAATGAAGCTGTGGTTCATGACTGTTCGCATTCTGAAATCCTAAAGCCTGGAATGTTTTGTTTGCAGGCCAGAGTCAGATGTGGTATATGGACCATCAGTAGCTTATGCTGAATTAGCTATAAAGTGTGAGGGGACATTTATGCCATCTTTATTGTGTTGAGACGAAGATAACCACAAAGGGCTAAAGCAGGGCCCTGATAAAGGTTGTGGGTTCAATACCTGTACAGGCCATTCACTTTAGAATTGGACTAGATGATGTTTCTGGGTCCTGTCCAACTCAGACCCAACTCAGACTATACTGTGATTCTGTGACATAAAGCCTGGCAGTACAATGTTAGTAGTTTATTTGCTTCCTGGTACTTCACAGTATACAGTTTGCAAGCTTAGGTTTGTCAGTTTGGTCATTCAGGTTGTTTTGATTGTCATGTTGCAGGAAGTTGATGTTTGTTGCAGTGGTCTGATTTATTGCTAGTACTGCAGCAAAGAGAAATGTCAAGACAGTGCATGCATGTAGATGGTCAAAATTCACCCAAACCAGGATATTTTTCAGGGAAATAAAGATTTAAGAAAGGTCTGTAGTCTGGGTCTGCACTTTTAGTTTCTTAGAGTAATCAACTGCTTAAAACTACTGATTTTACTGATAAAAATGCCTTGTGTAAAAGTAAATTATACTGTCACAAATTTAATATGTCAGCTTACCGATTAAAGCTTGAGCAAATGAAAACTTTAATTAAGCCCATCATATATCAAACAGTTCCTTTTCTTTGATCGCAAGCAGAAGTTGTTGGAGACTTTGATTGTAAATTGGAGACTAATGATCATGGCGAATGTTTGTTATAAGTCTTACACACCACATGAGTAAAATCCTTTGTGACCTTCTGTATACAGCAGGCATAAAGCATGAACAAACAAGACGTGTAATCATCAGAATGCTAAAGAACAGTGATTGCAATTCAGGAGCTCCATCTATGCTTAGGCATTAGTATTTCCTTTGAGTTTCTGTGAAGTTTTCCATCTAAAGAAGCTCAAAGCATCTATTCAAATTCTTTTTTTGCTGGCTCTCTCTATTCTTTATTTGAATGTATTACAAGCTAATGGAAATATGCAAAAGAACATTTAAAGAACTTTAAAGAGCTTGCAAATGGCAAAGCCACAGCAAAGCAAAACTAGTTTTAAAAAAATATGGATTTGATTGAAACAGGGTATACAGCTCTTCAAAGTAGGGACAAAAAAATTTAATATACCAGCATTAAAATGAAAATACTAGTTGATTTATGACATCGCAAATGCAACAAAATCTTGCTTATTTCCTGTTTGTTGTAATATGCTATGTGTAAAGCCATTGCATTTCTTCAGCATATGTGTGTAATACATTGTGCAAGTTTATGTTTTTGTTACAAATTTGAGTGTGTAGCTTAAATTTTTATTATATAGCCTTTTCATTCAATTTCTTAATTTCTTTTAATGATACATGGATATCTGTAGCATGAGAGGGTGATGCTGGGAGCTTTTTTTTTGTGCCCTGCTGAAGTTTTCCCATCAGCTTCTGTGAAGGCATTTGTCTTATACCTGGAGAAGTCCTCTTCTATATGCAGAAAGGGAACAGAACAGAAAGCAACTGAAGTTGCTTTGTATTTATTTTATTTAATTTTTTCCCCTGAGTGACAGATTTGACCTTGTCTGCACTATAGATAAAAGAATACGGTTCTAGATGGTATTAGAATTGAACAGTTTTTCTTAAAGCTGATAACCATTAGGGATTGTGCGCTGAAGGCTTTCTCCTGAGTGCTAATCAACTATTCTTTGGCTTCTTGTTTTATTCTAGCAACTCTTTGGTTTGTGAGTAAACAACTGAATACATATTTTTTTTTCTCTCCCTCTTCTGTTCTTTTTAGGCGTTCTTTTCTGGTAAACTAAAAGTGAAGGGGAACATCATGCTGAGCCAGAAATTGGAAATGATCCTGAAAGATTATGCCAAACTCTGAACTGGTTGATCATCTACCACAGTGGTGAAGAACTGTAGAAGATAGAAACTCAATTAGTTCAGTACCAATGATTTGCAGGCTAGTTAACATCAACGTGCTGATTCATTATACTGCTAATACACAAGCTGATTTAATCGCTGTAGACAGAAGTTATGAAATTAACATAACTGTTGTCCCTTTTTAGTTTCTCAGCAATGGTAGAGAATCATACTTTTCTGATTGCACATCTTTATCTAAATAAAATGTATTTAGTTCTTACAAAGAGGCATATATTTCTATGTTAATTCTAAAGAAAAATAAACCAGTAGACTTCTTTAATATCTCCTACTATATGTGTGTCAGTCTTCATTTATGTTGCCTGAGATAGATTTAGGTTCTTTGAGTCTTCTGGTTTATTATTCGAACTAATGTTTTTTGTCTCAAACTCTCTTGATTCTATCAAAATAACTGGAATATGGAAGTAAATTCCATTTATTTGCATCTTGTCACTGTGTGGGTTTTTTTCTGCACCAGAAAAAACTCTTGGAACTTTGTAACCCATATTGATTAGTCATTTTCATATGTTACTGTTGTAAATCACTTACAAAGTGGTTAATGTTAATTTTGCAGGGGTAAGTTTTCCATGTGAGAGGCATTAACACTGCACCAAAGGCTGTCACTACAGCCAGAGTGTTCTTCATGTAGATCATTCTCATGAGGGTTGGCATCATGGCAGCAGGGAAAGATGGAAGTGAATTCCTTATTTTGAACCCATGGCCAGAACTGAGGTAGCAGCTGTGGCCATATGTTTTCATAAAGAAGGGATGCTCTTAATCACTGATTGTTGCATGAACACCTGGAAAATTGATTTCATCAAAGTGACCAACATTTTGTGTGCTCAGGTGTCTTTTTTCACCTTGCGAAGTGTTCTATCTTGTTAGTTTTGGGAGATGGAAGAATTCAGGCTATCTAAGGCTTTTCTTAGAGGTCAGAGGAGGTCTTATTTTAGAAGATGAAATTTTTAATTCTTCTTTTTTGTCCCAGAACTGGGAGGTACTTCCGTTCCCTGACTTAGTGAGCAGATTGTAGCCGCTAAAGAACCTTATGGGGCTGCAAATGAGCTTGACAGTTTGAGAATAAATTGTCCATATTCTAGTACTAAGTCATATTCTCAACAAATTTATTTCTTCACAGCTATCAGCCATGCTTTGGTTCAGGCAGAGAAACATGAATCTTAAGTATGTCTACAAGTATCTCATATAATTCACATCACGAATAGATGGGAAACAGAACAAGTAAGAGTTTTGCCATCTTAAAGAGACCATCATGTAGAAATGATTGAAGAAATGTCCTTTTACCACTTACCAGTTACTTTTTTCACAGCAGTGATTTTCATATATAATAGGACTTAATAATTGTCTGTACTACCCAGCTTCTGTTTATCAAGCAGGTTTGTGTCAAATAGGTAAAGGTATCTTTTATTAGTTTCTCTCAAGAAATTGTATGAGAAAGAGAGATTGATTCCAGCTTTGTAATTTTCTGCATGTGCCTGGTACACCAAAACCCCCATTTTTTTACATGCATCTTTCCTGCCTCTAAATCTATATATAATGCCATAGAAATATGCGTATTAAGAAAAAGGAACTGTGAGTAACTAACTTTGAGACTAGAAAAGCAATTACCAATACATCCATATAAGAATATGGTATTTATTCTAAGTTACATGGTGTTGATACTTCACAACAGGTGATTTTTTTTTCTCAACCCTCTAAATGGTCTGAAATCTGAAAATACTGCTTCACAACAGGAAAAGAGTGCTAGTAAGCTTTTTTTTCTTTCCTCTGTTTATGTGAGAAGTAAAACAGGTGAGGGAATTTGGTAACATTGAAAACTGTTGTGATTTAACAGATTGGAGATTACTAAAGAACATAATTTTACTAAATGTGTTAGTATGTGTTGGTTGAGGATGAAAGAATAACCCATTTATACTCTTGTGATTTCTAGCCTGCATAGTTTCAGCTGGACACAAAATAGCCACATGCCTTTATCATATTCCCAGTTCTGCTCTTAGTTAAAACATAGTGGATACGTCCCAGAATTACACTGCTGTTTGACATCTCTACATCCTCAACTTTACTCTGGCTTCAGCTTTCTCCTGCATGGTGAATTGGTCATAGATGTTAACCTTGAGGGGGACAGAAAGTCCTCCTCTCCCTTTTGCTTCCCCATACCCAGGCTACCTGAGCACATCTCTCAGTATTGTGATAGACTCTTTTCCAGGAGTATAACTCAGGTGTTTAATTATTTCGTCCATTTTATGGCCTCAATAGCTGCTACTGATTATTTTAGCATGGTGGTTTTATTTCTAGTCCAGTGTATTTACCCTATAAATGTTCTAGTTAGCTGATGCTAATTAGTAACTTGACCTGTTTACTGTTGAAGGTAAGGTCAGTTTGCTGTGTTGAATATATACATGATGTGGTTTGGAGGTTTTGGCTTTTGTTATCTTCCTGGTACTTGGAAACCTTCTGTTTATGGCTGCTAGCTTTTAGGAGGAGCATTCTCAAGAACAAGTAGTAAACTCTGTTTTTATGAGAGTCCATGGAACGGAGTGTTAGCAGCATTCAAACCAATGGTGGTTTGAATGTGAATGATTCTCAGCTGCTTTCATCTAGAACAGTCTTTCTGTTTTGGGGTATTGTATTTCAAACCCATCCATACCTCCTTTGGAGGGGTTTTGGAGACCTTTCTTGCCATATAGCTGCAACAATGCCTGTGTAGTGGCAGATCCCAAAGACATGAAAGAGCAAAATATCCTTTTCTTTTGGGGTAGCTGCTGCTTTGAATATTTTTTCTTTGCCAGAAGTGAGTGCCTTGAATTGGAAAGCCACACTTGTTTACCAAACAGCTCAGATAACTCTTAGTGATACTGCAAAATTTAGTAGAAAATAAGGAGGCTTTTGCAAGCATTTTAGCACATACCCTCTTAAATGCAGAGCAGAAGATTGTCCTTTATTTTTAATAGTGATTAATAGTGTAAAAAAGGTGACGTTTGGACATAAATGTAAAGTCTGGACATCAGATTTCAGGACACTAAGATAAGAATGCAGTTCTTATGTTCATCTCTCTGGAATAACTGAGTTACTGCTACACATGGCACAGTTTTGTTTTATTTCTCTTTTTCCTTCTCCTTACATTCATTACAGTCTTCCTGCTGGCTTGCAATCCTCCAAAAAGTAAATTGTGGATCCACTGGCATATGTCCTCTTCAGTCATTTATGGGTTTTTTAATTAAAGAAGGAGAGCCGTAATAATGGATGGGGAAACCTTATACTTTGGTCAGTGGAATTGTTCTTAATTAGTTTGTTTCAGAGGAGTTCAATACACCTTCCAGCTATCATCAATAATTATAGTTAACAACTCTTTAAAAGTTGACAAGTGTATTCATATTCAGAGAATATTAAAATGAGTAAAAGTGGGGAGGAGCAGAGGCTGAGAGAGGAGAGAGAGTGGTTGACTTGAGCAACTTCAGACAGAGGGACTTGGATGCTGTCTCCTCTAAGGCTTATTCCCACCCTGCTTTGAGGAGCTCACTCCTAAAGGTTATTTGTATTCTAGTTCATTGGGCAGTATTCCCTGTAAAAGGTTCTTCATCACTCAGGAGTTACTTTGTTAAATTAAAAAGCTTTATGAAATGGAAGGATTCAGTGAT
Source organism: Drymodes brunneopygia (assembly GCA_013400955.1). NCBI lineage: Eukaryota > Metazoa > Chordata > Aves > Passeriformes > Petroicidae > Drymodes > Drymodes brunneopygia. The sequence continues at coordinate 21,892 of VZTZ01024237.1, read as the reverse complement.
ATAATAAATAAGGTATTGTAAGTTGGATAAACAGACATTTTAAGATAGTTTTGTATACTTTTATTTTTTAAAGGCTCTCTAGTATAATGCAATATACCCCAACAGAGGTTAATGTCACTGAAATTATGTTTTCTATTTCCTTCCACAACCCTTCGGGGCAGGGTAGCATTCAGAAGGTGATGATTTTGTTTCTACATAACACTGCCTCCTCCTAGCATGGACAAAGATCTGTGTAAAGGAAGGGTAAGTCTCACTGCAGTGTCTTCTTTCTGATCATAATCTTTGAAAGGGTAAAGGGAGAAAAGGAAATATTAATACCTCCACATTCCTGCAATGGTTTTTTAATTCTACTTCAGGGTATCTTCCTACTCGTGTGAGAATGAGTTTTCCACGATTCATCTGCAGTAAGATATTTTGTCCTTTAGGCCGTCGGCTCTTTCTTCAGCAGACTGACCTAAAAAGCATCAGACATCAGCAGATATGAAGTCAATTAGGAAAAATAAAGTAGACTGTGAATGTGGTTTCATTTATATGACTTCAATATTACCCTTATGATATAATGCAAATGTTTCAGCTGTCTAAAAATCAGTTCACTGAACTGGCATGATAGGATCTTGGATGAGTGTAGGATCTTACAGGCTGAGCTCTGTAAGAGGTGCCTCTGTTTGTGTCTCTCAGTGAGTACTATCAAAGTTCCCACTGTCTGCTGACTTAAATCACGTACTGAAAGGTCACTGTGTCTCAAAGATAGAATCAAGGAAGGTATAATAATACATAAAAATGCCTGAATTATATGGTGTAATGGTATGTGCATCTTTCTAAGAGCCATTTTAGAATACTAATTTCCCTATATTTCCCTATGCTACATTTGCCGTGATGATGTCAAGTGCCTTTTTCCCACTGGAATCAAAAATGTGCGTCACAAAAGCTGAAAGAGCAATTGAGAATACCCACATTTAAATAAATATCACATTTAGATTGAGATTAAATGTTTCTGAATTTCTCATTGTAGAAGCATATAATCTGATACAGTCATAAAATAGTTTCAAAAAAATTTCAGCAAGTTTGGTGTACTGAATTTGTAATTTCTTTTTAATGAGTACTTCCCCTTTCCCTGCCTGTGCTCTCTTGCATTTTGCCAGTTCTCTTGTGAAAGCATGTCAGAAGAAGCACAAACATAGGTTAGTGTAGCAGTCAGTAGTTTGTGAAGACTTGGACTTGGAACAGGAAAGAAGAGTCCATTGTGGTAACTGGGTTTTCGTCTGGATCTCAGTCAACGTTGGGTCATGACAAATGAAGCTGCCATAAAAATCTTACAGTTACCATTCCAGCATCACTGTGAACTAAGTAAAAAAATGGAATAAGTAGAAGTAAGTTTTTATTCCTAAGTTTGTGTTTCTAACAACAGCCCACACAAAAAAGGGTATGTTACTACAAATGCTAAAAAAACAATTGTAGTGAGTAGCTGAGGTTCCATTGCATTCTCTGACTTTAACCAAATAGTTTCCTATTCCTGCAAATTTACAAAGAAAAAGAAATTAATATATTCATCTCATACTAGAGTTGAAGAGTCTACAATCTGGTTAGTGTTTCCGAAATTATTAGGACAGCAAGTATACACAGAAAACAGAAATTGAGTTGCTGTCTCTTTCAATCAATGTGCCTAGGTTAGATTTCTAAGCACTACACAGGTATTTTTCTCTTACATTGCTCTTTGTGTGCTGTTCTTTACTCACAGTCTCTCCATTGAGATGAAGCACATGAGGCTTGTGATGCTGCCAGACCTCTCCTGGAGCTGCCTGACCCTTCTGTCCCCAGCTCCCAGCGTCTGCTTCTCTTCTGGCCAGAGCTGGTCTGTGCTCTGCACAGTTCAGCCTTCTGCTGCATGAATCTCAGCCTGATTTTCCTGAACAATGGAAAAATACAATTCTGGATATCTGCTGTAACCTTATCTGAGCTCATAATAGCTCTGGTGCTGAGAGCACTGTAATCCTGTTAGGGAATGATGATAAAAGGTAGCAGAGGTTCTGACTGAATGTAATACATGTGGGTTTTTTGGTGTTTCTTTCTTCATGAGGATAAAATGAGTCCACCTGAGGACTGTATCCAGGAAAATACGACCTTCCTAGCTCAAAGCATGCTTTAAATGAATTTTTGATCATTTTTTCAGTCTGTTTTTGCATATGTGACAAGCACAATGAGCAAAACTATAAATGCAGAAAAGAAGAAGGAAAAAACAAATGAACAAAACACACTTGTCATTCTTCCTTTTATGATTTAAAAAGGAAGAGTTTTAAATGGGGAAATACGTTCCCTGTGTGGTCTGTGATGCACTGCACTGATTCAGGTGGCTTAAGCAAATGCCCAGAAATCATCTATCTCTGAGGTTGCCAATGGTCAACACTGTCTGAGGTCCAGTTTCACTTTACAAAATTGTTCTGATAGCTGAGCTTATTCAAATCTGGAGGAAAATCAAACATTTGAGCACTTGTGGTCATTCAAAGTGTGGGATTTTGGAGGTTTTTGTTCTGTTTTCAAAAAAGATATGTTTATCTGCTTGCCTTTTGCAACTTCAAGTATGGTGATTAATTCCAAGTTACCTAATGAGCTGGCAATTTCAGTAGTTTTCGTTGTCAGAATCTGAGGCTGGTGTTGTTTATTATCAAAATACCTTATTTTGTAAGGTGATACCAATTTACAGTCAGAATGGCATGCTTTTATTTAATTTTCCAGTATTCCAAAACGAACTACTGAAACCACTCATCAGTGGTCAAGCACTCAGTTAATCGAACCCCTGCTTCATGGTGTGAGATCATGTGATGGCTTCTTGCTACTTCCTAGCAGGACTGTGGTTAGTGAAAGAATTTTCATTTATTTATGGCAGTTTCTGTCACCATAGTAGACAGTCTTACTCAGATAGACTTTGAGAGTGTGCAGGACACAGGGAAGCTTTTTAGAGGAGGTCAAGGAGACCTAAGGAAATTTTTTTTCACAGTGGTTTAGACACCAGAGGCTGTAATGTATCTTCATAGCTCTTCATGTAACAGCTCTCCTGTAACAGCTTTGGACTCACATGACTGTAATGCACTACATGTAAGTGTGTTTCAACTCAGCTCCAATAGTAAATGTATTGCTACAGCCAGTTAGACAGTGATTTTTGTTAAATGCCTTCTCAATTTCAGAAGTCTTTCAGAAGCTTTCATGGTTTCTGAGATTTTGTAGTGAAGGTAAAAATTGCATAAAACATCAGTTTTGGGGGCTGATAAAATACTATTTTAAGTAGACAAAAATGCAGACATGTAACCCACACCAAGCTAACAGTACTCCAACACAGTTTGCTCTTTTCCCCCTCAGAAGAGACCAAAAATGAAAGCCCCAATGGGGTCCTGGGTTTTGAAACACTTCTAGGTGGTAGGTGCAAAGCCTGTTCTTTACATATAAATTTAGCCATCATGAAAATAGTCTGTGTGTAAACATCTTTGCTATGCTCTCTACTCCAAGAGGTTTAACATGTATATTTTATGGAGCACTCTTGTCACTCTGTTGCTAGGTGATTGACGGAGACAACCAAAAGACATGCTACGTTATGTTATTTTCACTTATTTTTAAGTAATTCCTGAAAGAACCAGTCTGTACTTTGATGGTGTTGTCACTGACTTGATTGCCTTAGAGTTGTTGTATGAAGGGCAACTAAAAGCAGACAACAAAATATCGTAAATTCTAGTGAATTTATTCAGGTCTGATTATGGACTGAAGAAAATTCTGTCTTCAAACCACCTGTGGGGTTCCTGGCCCCTCGGGTCTGCTACCAGAGAAGACCTTGGGCAGACAATAGTTTTCACATTTTCTTCTAATATATCTTACCTGCATTTTTAGCATTTAAGTGCATCTTCAGGGTTATTTTGGAGCAAGGCAAATGTTGTGTCAAGTAACTGAAGTCATCATGGCACTGCAAACCACTCTGAGAAACATCAGTACAAAACTTCTCAGGTGACAGTTCTGCAATTATCATTTAGTGAAATTCTGCTGGTACAAAGATGGGCATGGATGTTATCAGCATTTAGTAAGCTCAGTGCTGTACATAATTAGTCTGCTCATCAAAAACACTGTATTATCACTCTTTAACTCCAAGCAGCAATGCATCTTTAAACAATCTACTTTTCTGCCTTTTTAGTGGTCATGAAGGAATATGCAAATGTATACAGTTTCATATTCTGATTTGATTAACAGGCATTGCTATCTAGACTGGAATTAATGAAAATGTACATTAACTTTGTGTGTACCCTGCATCTTGAAACTGCCAATTCCTTCTTTGATGCTTCTAATATGAAGAAGTGGTATTCAAATATATATATAAAGAATGCTGATAATCTCAGATGGCAATCTCGAGGCTGCCAGTTAAAACCCATTCTGATTCATCTGTTCAGCAATCTGGGAGCTCGTCTGAGCATTCAAGACATGGGGAAGGAGCTGGAGAGAAGGAGGGTAGGCAAATGAAGCCAAAGTTTTAGTTATTTCAGGCACAGATCTATGGTCTGCATGAAATTAAGTGCCTCTGCTGCATGCCTCTCAGCTTCATGATATATCAAATACGTATCAGCTTCATGAAAAGCATCAAATACGTTGCTTAAACTTTTGAGACCCATGTGGTAAAACCCACCATAAAGGTAAGACACAGATCTCTCATCTGAACACACATTTCAGTGCTGCCTTCTCTGTAACCATTTCTTAACAATTAAACGATGATGGAAAATGTGTGTCTTGTCCAAAAATGTTGTTTGTATCTTGTGCAGCTGAAATACCAATTTTTCTTTCACAGTATTCTTTATAACTAAAAATGAAAGCAATGTTCTGATAAAAACACAGTGACAGGCACAATGCTACCTGTTGTTACCCATCAAAAACCTGTGAAGGCAATGTTCTGTTATCCAAATATGAGTGAAAAGCCAGAAACTCTAGGTAGCCTATCTAATTAGGGCAGCAAGTGGTTAAGCACAGTAGGATTGGCCAGCAGTATAAATCATAAATATAGATGGAGTGTTTTAGCAATATTATTCAGCTCCTGGGATAATTGAAGTTTTAAAGGGTCATCAAATCTTGTATTTCTCTGTCTATTTTATTATGAGCATAATTGCTTTCACTGGTTGCTGGTACTGTTGCAAAGTAAGAGTGGAGGGATGCTAATCAATTGTTGCACAGAACCAGAAGAATAGGCTCTGATAAGAAGTTCCTTGGAAGTTTTTGTTTAATTAAAAATCCAGCCAGACAAAAAAAAGAAAGAATTCATGAGCACTGCTGTATGATGCTTCTTACAGATTTGGAGGTGAACATTAACTTCATTCTGGCAATAAAGTCAGATAGAAAGCTTTCCTTAGGGGGCTCAAACATTAATGTTTTCCTCCAGTACATCTCTGTGTGGTAATCCTAAATTTCATTTTCGTTCATACAGAGCAAGATAAAAGTGTAAGAATTAAAAGGTTCCAGATACATTCCTCTTAACTTGAAGTAATTGCAGTATTATTTTTCTAGGTTGAAGTTACTACTGGTTAAAACAGTTACTTTGAATCCTTAATCTTCTGATTATCTGGTTTCAGGAGATCTTAAAAAAGGGAGTGATGTCTACAGGATTTTTTTTTAGTAGAGCTTTTTAAAAAGGTCTTGCACAAGGATTCAGGTGTTGATTTGGTACTAATAATTTCCTGGGGCAGTGCTTGCCCCATATATATCTTCCTGCTGCTATTCTTTACATAGTCTCCATTTTCTCAACTTTTAAACTCATCAGAGTAAGGGACAAATTTGGTACATGGAAGCTACCTGGCTTGCTCATGGCCATGTAACAGACGAGTGGAGCAGGTTCTTAAACCAAATTTCCAAAGTTCTGCTCTACTATGCAAACTGGGAGTTTGTTTTATCTTTCAGTTTCCCATTTCTTCAGGAGATCCATGATCTAAAGATGCTGAAACCAGAAGTGTGTAAGAATTCCAGTCTTTTTAAGACTAAAGGTATGTAATAAGTTACATAAAACTGGGTCTAGAACATCTGAAAATATCAGGAATGCATGGACTAGAATTTCTCACTAATAATGCAAAAATAGGCTGTGGTTCCAATGCTGTATTTCTTCATTTATTATTCTGATGTTCTTTCTTGCATTAGTAATAATCTCTTAAATAGTTAAAATCTTTTCCCAATATGCTGATGACAGTGCCCTGCATAAATGTCTCTTTAAAGTGACGTGTAGATATCTGTCACAGAAGAAGTAATTTAAAAAGGAATCTTCAGCAGCAGGAGTGAAATCTGAGGGAAAGTTTATAAATCATTAATAACATGAATGCATTAAATCTCCTCCAAGAGGTAGAATGAAAATTCCCCTGTTTGATATAAATGTAATGTTTATTTAGCAAAGATGATACCAACATCGTTGGAAAGACTGATTTGTTAACAATTCAAGAGTAATTTCAATGATAGATTGACATGCAAGAATCTACATGTGTTAGGAGGACTATTTTGTCTTGGTGCTGAAGTGCTGCAAGATTTCTTCCTGATGCGTATGTAATTCTTGCATTCTCTCTCAAATGGTATATCATAGATGCCATGTGTGGGTGGTAATAACAATTTTGGTGGTTTCTCACTGAAGCAGCTATTGATTATTATTTTCTTCTTCAGTTAAAATGGTTCACTGAAATGTGCACATTATGAAAATTTTTCTGGCATTTTAGCAAGTTCTTCTGTGAATCAGCAGGAAATACAACATGTGTCACTGTTCATTGGACTTCAGAGAACACTAGCCTTGCACTAAGACCATCTGCATTCACAAGAAGCAAATAAAATTTAGATAATCTGATCAAACTGGAGCTGGTACATTACTGAGATCAGAAAAATTGCCTGTTAGATCTAGGCAAAATTTCAATAGACACAACTTTCATGCTTTATGATCAGAGGGAAGATTTTCACAGTTATAACGTCTTTTACAAAGCCCATGGCATTTCTGTCTTGTGTTCTTAAATATCTGGTTTCATCTGTTTGAGATTCAGTGCATGTATGAGAGAAATCTCCTGATAACCAGGCTGTAATTTCATTCACTAAACTGACCACAGTAGAAGCTGCACTAGGGAATGAGTAATCTTGCCCTGAAAAACAGATAAACGTATAACCTTGTGCTTTTTCAAATATCCTTTGTTAATATCAGGAATCCTTTCTGCTGCAAAGTTTTGAATGTCTTATTAAGCCCATGCTGTATCAAATACCACAGTGTCTAGATCTTCAGAAGGGACTGGGTTTTAGCTTCCCTTTTATCTCCTGACTGGAAAAACTTGAGGTATGCCCCTGTTATTCCAAGAGTGAACACTGCAAATCATGTGTTCTGCAAGGAAACTATCCCAAAAAGTTCCAAAGGTATCTTGCCAACATTTAACAACGCTCTCTTGCAATACTATTTTTTCTGATATCAGGGAAAAGGATGCACTTTTTTGTCCTGTTGAGATGTCTCCAGAGTAAAATCCAGGTTGGTGATTCTTAGACTTATGAAGCTGCAAGTAATTTTTTTCATTGCTTTTCTCATTGGTATGTTTTGATAGATGGCTTCTCTCATCGTGATGAAAGTCAGAGATGAAGAAATATGTTGAAGACTTTGAAGTCATTGAAAGTTTGTGGTTTCCAGAGAACTGTATTGACATAGTATTTTGCTTTAAGAAGGAGAGAAAAGCCAAGAATTGGATCAAATTATGAAACCTCAAGGATAAACTAGAAGAGGAGGTAACAATATACTAGGTGCAGCGACATCATATTGGAGTTATCTACACGGTGCTATTCTTCTAACATGACAATTACTAATATTCCCTGACTCTAGTAAAATCAATTCAATTGACTTCTGTATTGAGCAAATGGATACAATCAAGTTGAAACTGTTGTTTTTCTTTATGGCAACAATATCTGTGCTATTATCATCCTCTGTTTTGCTGTACTCACATTTCCTAAAGGCACTACTGTTCCCATTGCTGACCATAACAGAGGATGAAAAAGCAGTTATATTTGCCATAACTTTGATTCAAGGAACATTACTTTTATGTTAACTGCTAAATTACTTGGATCATCATTGCTTGAAAGAAAAGGTGCTTATCTGATGGAGTAAGAAGCCATGAAATTTATATGGTCTCTTACAATGCCTTTCTCCTTCACATTTGAAATACTTCCATTAGGGAATTCTATTTGTCATCTGAAGTATTGTTCAGCCTGAATGCTGGCTAGTCATGATGAACATTTCTGTACTGGACATGGTCAGATCTGTTCTGCAGAGTGTCATGGGCTGGGTGGTGTGATTAAATTATTCCTGAGCTGTGAAGGGAAAATCTTCCGTTTTGGTTTTGGAGAATGTAAGTGATTCACTGCTGTGAAAATCTAAGCAGCCATGAGAAGGCCTTGAAGTCTTTAGATGACAGGCTTATTTTTATTGCAGTATTATGCATGCTTTTCTACTCTTGTCATTTCAAACATTTTGTGTAATAGATTTTCAATATTCAATGCAGGATTTTTAGAAAATATTAAGTCATATAAAACAATGATTTTTATGAATTAATCCTTTTCAAATGAAGTGAGGTGTTTCCAATGTCTCTGCATTCATTTGGTGAAAAACTTGGAAGCCACTAGAAATGTTTTTTTTAACACATTGATCTGGACTATGAATCAATATTTTAGTGACTCTTTTTCAGTATTAATTAGTGCTTTTGTATTTCTTTATATGAAGACAATCATTTAGGTCAGAGAGGACCTTTCAGATCATCAAGTCCAGCTGCACACCTAACACTGCACCACTAGAAAATGCCTTTAAGTGACACGCCTACACAAATTTTAAATGCCTCTAGGGATGAGGACTCAGCCACTTCCCTGGGCAGCCTGTTCCAGGGCCTGACAAGCATTTTGATGAAGAAATTTTCCATCCAGTCTAAACCTCCCCTGGTTCAACTTGAGGGCATTTTCTCTCATGCTATCACTTTCTGCTTGGAAGAAGAACCTGAGCCCCCACCTCATTATAACATCCCTTGAGACAGTTACATAGAGGGTGTGGAGAGGTTTGTGCTCCAGACCCTTCCCCGGACTCACTCCAGCACCTTGTTAGGATCCAGTTGGTAAAATGTTAAGATCTAGTTGTTAAGGTTCTTAGAAATACC
>VZTZ01024237.1:0-12313 GCA_013400955.1 Drymodes brunneopygia | reverse complement strand
GTTGAGCTGCAGGTTTCAGGAATGACTCTGGTGGGCACCTCGGGGGGCCCTTTGATGCATTAAGGCACCTCCTCAGCTGCCTCTCATGTGAATGTCTCATGGATGTGGCCTTCCCAGCCAGTTTGTATAAGGGAGGATAGGTTCACTACTCCTGAGCAGAGGTTACCNAATCTTGCTGATACAGGCCAGGATGCCACTGGCCTTCTTGGCCACCTCTGCATATTCTAGCTGATGTTCTGCCAATAGTCAACTAAAACTCTCAGATCCTTTTCTACTGGGCAGCTTTCCAGCCACTCCTACCCCAGCCTGTAGCCCTGAATGAGGTTGTTGAGACCTAGTGCAGGACTCTGCATTTCAGCCTGTTCAGTCTCATTCAACTGGCCTCAGCTGATCCATCCAGCCGATGATTTTTAGCACAGCTGCTGTGTTTGGCTTACATTCCTTTCTTTCTTTACTTGTTTGTTTCTCCCAGGACCTGAGGTTGATGAGAGAATGGGTTTTCCCTTTACCTAATCTCAGTAGTTTGACTTACAGTCCAAAGTCTCAGGCAAGTATCTTAAGGGAAGCTTCTTTGGTTGTAGCTTCTTTATACAGTTTTGGTTACGATGAGCAAAACTTTGTATCAATGTTTGAGGCATGAACTATTTCTGTCTCTGACACACCTCCATGTCTTTCTTGTTGGGAGGTTCCTGAAACTCAGCACTCAAGGTGTGATATCACCAGTGCCCAGTACAAGGGGATGGTCACTGCCTTGATCCTGCTGGCCACAATCTTGCTGATACAGGCCAGGATGCCACTGGCCTTCTTGGCCACCTCTGCATATTCTAGCTGATGTTCTGCCAATAGTCAACTAAAACTCTCAGATCCTTTTCTACTGGGCAGCTTTCCAGCCACTCCTACCCCAGCCTGTAGCCCTGAATGAGGTTGTTGAGACCTAGTGCAGGACTCTGCATTTCAGCCTGTTCAGTCTCATTCAACTGGCCTCAGCTGATCCATCCAGCCTGTCCAGATCCTTCTGCAGGGCTTTGCTACCCTCCAGCAGATCAGCACTCCCACCCAACCCATTGTCATCTGTGAACTTGCGGAGGGTGCACTCAATCCAGGTCATCAATAAAGATGTTAAAGAGACCTGGCTCCAACTCTGAGCCCTGGGAAACACCACGAGTGGCCATCTGCCAGCTGGATGTAGCTCCATGCACCACCACCCTCTGGGCCTGACCATCCAGCCAATTTTTAACCCAGCAAAGGTGTGCACCTTTCCACACCATGTGGAAGGCAATTTCTCCTGGAGAATGTTGTGGGAAATGGTGTAAAAGTCTTTACTAAAGTTTAGGTAGACACACCCACAGCCTTTCCCTCACCTACTAAGTGCATAACCTTGTAACAAAAAGAACTCAGATTGATCAATTTGCTAGATAGGGGGAAACTGTGAAATTGAAGTTGGGGAAATTGTAGAAAATCTCTCTGAAATTTTAACGCTATTTGATACTGGAAGGGAACCTTAGTAACAATGGTGTTAGCTGCCCCAGACTTCCTTATGTCTCTTAATATCTTTCATTCAGAGCAACCTTTTCTCCTGCATTTTCCTTTTTAGCTACTAGGCATGTGGAAAGACTGTATTTCCACTTAGGCTTTGCAGGTATTCCTGCAGCCACAGGGCTGCTTGGCAGAGGGATGTCCAGGGACTTCAGAATGATGTGTGCGAGCTGCTGGGAAGAGGAGTTCAGAGTGGGCTGTGCAGCTTGTGCTGACCTCTGTAGTCCTGCTGGCACCTGTGGCAGCTCAGGCAAAGGTAACCTGGTGGTTTTTTTGCCAAACTGTGGTCACTGGCCTGGCTTTGTTGAAGACTTGTTACAAAGACTTGACAAAGCTTTTCTCTTTGGAGACAATGAGCTTTACATGCATTAGCTGTGTGGTTTGGGTCTGCTCTCCTGCCTGACATGAAAACTGCAGTTTCATCTGTTCAGCTTTAATGCATGTGAAGCTGAGGTACCACCCATGTGTCTGTGAACTAACACAAGGCTTTCACCTGATAACTGGACTATGCTTGCTACTTGCTGCTTGCAGGTCAGAATAGTGAACAAGGCATCAGGCAGTTTGTGTTTTGTTAAGAGATATGAAAATGGGAAAAATGGATTGTTTGGCATTATGCTGTGTGTGTTATTTGTCATAACATTTTAACTATTCAAGTTTGTTCTTAATGATTTACTTGATGTTAATCATTAAAGAAACTTTTGGTAGGATCATTCTGTTGGGGAAAATTCCCTGGCTGCCTTCTGCTGACCTGATGAACATAAAGGTCTCTTTTGGTCTTCTGATCTTTAAACAATGGAGAGGGGAATATTGCTCCTTTGGGAGTAGCAAGTGTGAAACATTCCAGCAGCACTGCTGCTGAGGTAATTTGTACAAACTTGAGCAATGTTTAGAGTGGTTAACAAAGATATTGTACTCTGGGATATGTTGATGTAATTGTCAAAACGTTTGAGCTAAGCCCAACAGATGTAATGACTAGCTCAGCATTGGTCACATTGTGAACATTGCTCTTTGAATATTGCTCAGGTTAATGCAGTTTGATGACAAAAATGTTGGCAATTTTTTTTCTCTGAATTAAAGATAGCACAGCGAGTTCAAAGTAATTCTAGGCTGGAAGGACTTAATAATAAGTTGAATATACTGGTGTTGGTTTTTTGTAAACCTAGACAATATCTTTTGATTTAGAAACGATTAGAAATACTTCATGCAGAAGTAGTAATACTATACAGCATATTTTCCAGTTGTAAATTGATATGTACTATCAGCAAAGTGAGCTGCACTGTGCTTGCTGAGGTAGCCAGAGAGCAAACTGACAGTCTAAGTAGCCTCTAAATTTATGATCAGACTCCTGCCCTGAGAATAAACACTGCTCAAAACCCCTGGCCCCTTCCATCCCAGAGAAGCAGAGCAGTGTGCTGGCAGCTGTGGTTGGTGACACACATGTTCTCCTCAGGACGGCCACCTCCTCTCCGCTTACTTTTCCTGTGTCTGTTTGCTTCCCATGTCTGTGTGATTCCACCCTGATGCTTCTGACTTAGTCCAGATAAACCTTGTGACTAAATACAAGGTGTGGTTACAGCATTTATTCGTTTCCATGTGTGTCCTGTTGCCTTTGATCTCAAGCTTGTTCAGAGACATCTGAACTTCCATGATTATAGCAACATCTCTGCATACCTGGGGATTGTGTGAAACCCAAGGTAACCAAAAAGAGTGATACTAATGGCATCTCCTGTTTCATGTTGGAAGTTTTGATATGGTCATCTGCTTTCTCTTTCTGTCCTTAAAATTAGTTCTATCCAAAAAAGTCTCTTTTTTGTTTATTTGGGAAGAAGAGGTGTGAATACTTGAGGGCATAGACCTTTGCTCTTGAAGATAAATGAACATAAAAATTATTTAGAATAATTCATGGAATTTCAAGTCTTGTAATTAGCTGCATTTATTGGAGTAGTCCTGTGCAATAGTTTACCTCATGAAAGTAAATATAACATGTAGCAGTTATGTCAATGGTATACGTAGAACAATGTGAATAGTTTCTGAGAGAAGAAGTGAGAAGAGTTAAGTCATTTATCGCCATTATTTACCTGACTTAAAATTAAATGAATGTATTGAGGGATTGTAATTTGATGTTTATCTCTTGTTGTGCCTACTACAATGATGTTTTGCTTTTTAACAGTGTAAGTTTTAAACAGCAGTTAAACACAGGCCTGATTATAAAAGGCCTGTAAAAGTGTGTAGATTGATACAGGCATTTTGCTGCTCTGTCTGTCAGAAATACTTAAGAATTACCTGCACTGTGGTAATTGTTTACAAAGCAAAAGCTGATGTTAAGCAATTGAAGGTTACAAAACACTTTAAAAAGGAATTTGGAGTGGTATGTGGCATTAACTACTACTTAAGTGTTGCTAGATAATGGGAATGGCTGAACAACTTAAGTGCTTGGGAAAAAAAGAGCTTTTAATTTCTTAAAAATCTTCTCAATTTCTTAAAAATTTGCTTTTTACAATGGCAGTTTTTACAGTTACAGTTTCCTCTGTATTTTTTTAATGAATAGCGCTTCAGTAGTCAATGATTTGCAGACAATGGGATTGATGACTTCTAGTGACAGGAAACACATCATTCCACCCTGAATGGACAGTATTTTAATGAAAGGTTAGCAAAGTGATTATATATCAATATTTGCAACAGGTGCATAAATGATAAAATACTGCTTTGATGAGAAAAAGGTATTGGTAGGCATCTTTTAATATCGACGCATTGCCTGAAGGCCAATAGCAATGAGCACATTTGGAGGAAGGTATTTTTTTGTGTCAGCACTGTTTATTTTACCACTTTATTATTATTCTTCATATATTCTGCTTTTCTCTCTTGCCTGAACCATTTTTCCCTTCCATTTTCTCTTACTTGCTCCAATCTTGACAGCACTCTGATGTCAGGGGTTTATTTTTTCTGAACAGATCTCCAGTTCTGAGGGAATTAATACTATTAACACTTACCTAAGTAGTACACTCTTGAGGTCCATAATCATATTTCAGATTTTTTCCTTCCCCTGCAAAAGGTCCTTGCAAATATTTTATTAGGTGTGCTTAAGAAAGATGATGACCCAGAATTATTGCTGCACTTTCAGTTAAAATATTCTGTTTTCAGTAGTATATCTATGACAGCAAAAAGTAGCAGAATGGAAAGCTTTCTTTCGTTATAGGTCCAGCTGCAGACCTATATACTTTTTTCAAGGTTAACTTTGTGTTCCTCTATAAACATTGCAGAAGTGTATGGATGGCCTTATTATGCTCTTTCAGGTTTTTTTTCCTTATGTTTTAGTTATTTCTGAGAGATTACATAAAAGGAAGTTTTTCTTATCTACAGTAAAATGTAAATGTAATCAATTCTGATTGAACAGCCTTTTAAGTTGACTTTCTTCTGAATCCTGGGTAAGTCCAGCTCTCACAGCATAATGCTGTTCTCCCTGCTGATCTGAAAAATATGCTGGCCTGTTACTGTGAATATTATTTCTTTTGGGGAGAAGAGAGTAGTGAAAGAACACAGATGATCTAGTCTTAAATCTTCCTGCCAAAGCAAGAACTAAGTCCCTGTGGATTTTTCTTGTGCAAGTATAGGAGACTGGTAACCTGAGATAGAGCCACTGAAGAATGTGATTCACAAGCAAAGAGAGACTCAACATTTCTAGGAGGGGCAAAATGCTTGGGGGACACAGGGTGGTTTGAATGGGGCATGCAGCACAGGCAGTGCCAGGACACTGGTTCAAAGAGCAGTAAATGGGTCTCTATTCTTTGGGTCACTTTCCACCATCCTGAAGAAGCTGCTTTGGTTCTTGAAGAAAAAGAAAAGAATTATTTTGATGAGCGAGGTGGGATGATTGAGACTGTTTCACATTCTAGATGCCCTCAGGGTATCACAGATTTCAACCACCCCATGATGAAGGTTGAGTGGCTGTGTGTGTATCCCTGTGTCCAGATGTGCACATCTGGATCTCATCTGAGTTATACTGTCTTCCACTATGCATACTGTGTGTTCTGTTGCACAAATAAATAATTCTGTCACCTTGAAAAAGTGGTGAGCTAGTTTCCTCTCCTTAATTATCTCTGCGGGAGGAAGGTACAAAGCCAGAACATCCCAATTCCATCATTTTCTACAGCATCTCAACATGTCTGAGTTACTAGCCACTGTTTTATCTCCCTTGCAGGACATGTATACTGTATTCTGAACTTCCAGACTCACAGGCCTGTAATGTTTCTGTCCCTAACAGCAGCATCATTATTCTTACCCCTGTTGAAACTGTTTACTTGGATATAAGCCATCTCTGCAGTGCTCCCTGGAAAAACCTTTGACTTCTTCTAGATTCTTTGACCTTGGACAGCAATGGCCCTCAGAGGTCCTCAGGAACTTTTGACATCCCTAATCCCTTAATTAATAATTTATTTTTCTCCTTATCCCATACTCATTATTTTTCCTAGGCACTATTGTTTTGGTTTACGATTATTGTGAAGGCTGTAGTTTAGCTGAAAACAATTGTGAGAGAGGAAAGCATGACTTCAAAAACTGCTTGTGTTGCCAAGTGCAGTATTTAATTTGGCTTTGTTTCCTTACTAATTATCTCTTCAGTGAGGGATCTCAGAACTTTTTGTCATGTTTCATTATTCCTTGTTATCACAGTTTACAGCCTGAAGTAGGTGACAGGATGCTTGCCTTCTCTTTACTAAGTTTCATCTTTTTAAAAGGTGTTACATTTGATTTTAAAAAAATCAGTGTGTTCTGACTTGAAGCTGTACTCATGATTGGTAATTTGGTAAAAACTATTAAGCTATCTAGCTGTTGAAATAAAAAGTGTCTGTCTCCTGGTTAAAGGTGAGCCAAATATTTTTAACAGTATTTTAAACAATATAAATAGCTGTGGTACTACTTTGTGAAAGCAGAAGTGAGTAATCTTGTCTATATCTACTCTATCCCGCCTCTGCCATCTTTGAAAAGCTGCATTAAGACAAGATTTTTGGTCTTCAGAAGACAGGACATAATAGTAACAAAAAATAATGGCAATAGGAGCAACACATTTCCTGGACTGTATGCTCTCTGTTCCATAAATGTCTGCCTTTCTAGACGTCTGGCAAAACAGCCTGTGATATCTTCCAGGTCAGTTAATAGCAATCTCAACTGTCACTCTGCAAACTCATTTAGCATTTCAGACCCAAAATTGTTCTTCTTTAACCTGGTATTGTGCTAGAGATCTTGTTTTGACACAGTGTGGTAAATCCACTCACAGGAATTTAGTTCTCTACTTGAAAATACTAGCATATTTGTTTTTCTCACAACACAGACCTGTGTCTAATATTGTTCTCAACATCTGTTTCAAATATTTTTGGATAAATTTCTCTCTTTTTTTATGGTAGCTTGTAATGATTAGCATCTCATGCATGGCTGCTTTTATGCCAGTAAACTGAAGGATAATAAGACTGTGTCAGCTGCTGTTAAAAGCTGCAGCATGGGGTGTGAGGTGTTTTTCCAAAGCTGGTGTCTGACCTTGATCTGCAGTCATAGCTGAAGTGTTTAATCTCATGAACCTCATGACCCCTCAGTCATGCAGCATTAGGCAATATTTTGTAGGACTTAAAAATTTTTCTATAATCCTCAAGATTTATTTATTTGTTTTCCTTTCATTTAAAAGAATATTGATCAGTGGCATTTATTTAACAACAGGATACTCATCCATATTCCTGAAAATTTACTAATGCCATAGTATTTTCCATTTCTAGTGCATTTAATGTTGCCATGGGTCAGTAACTATAATGTCTTTCTTAATGTAGCCATTTTTACTTGATAAAACACTCTGAAGCCTCTCAACAGTGAGAAGATATTTTTCATAATGCTCTGGATCCCATTTGTGTTGAAAGTAGAGGATAAAGCTTCCAGCAGGAACTCCAAATGTTACGTGGAAGTGATAAGAAGTATCTTTCTTTTTAAGGTGAAGAAACTGATTGAAAAAGTCCAGCATGGAGATCGACCACAGCAAGAAAGTCCTCACTGTAATGATAATGTAATGGTAATTCCAACCATTACTTCTAATGTCTTTTTTAGAGACCACCACAGGAAGAAACATCTGTCCTGACTTTTCCTTGTCACAGGTTTGATGCATCATTTAATTTCCCCACTGCTGGAGAGTTTTTTCAGTATCCTCTGTAAGGAGACAGTGATTTTGCTTATATTTGTTTGGTTAAAATTCTTTTCTAGATAGCTTGAACTCACAGCAGCTGCTTGTGTTTAGTGAAATTAGAACCGAGTCTTTTTGACAATTTTTCTTTCAACAGGCATACAATTTCAACAATGTTGCTTTGGTCAACAAAACATCTAAACAATTCTTTAAAATAATAAGCAATTTTATCAGTGAAGCATTTTGATATTTTAATTTGAAAGTTTTTGTTTTGAAATTACTTTGAAAAGTTGTAATATACTCAGCTTATTTCATGTATCAAAAGAGAATTTTCAGTATACAAAAGAGCATTTGTTTGCAAACGTCTTTTTACCACAAGATGTCTCTGTCCTTGCATTCCCTATAAATGATAATGCTATGTTGTTAAGTCACAGCTGAAAGAGAAGAAATCCAGTGGAACTTAAAAAATATTGTAAACCAGAAACAATCTTCAAGTTTTAATTTTCTCTTGATCAGTTCTGAGCTATAAATTAGCAGGAGGTTTATATACTCAGAGTGTTACTTTCTGAAATTCTTATATAACTATTTGGGAACATTAAATGTAATCTCTCCTTAGATTTAGAAGGTTGTAAATTGGTTTTATTTTAGTCTGCACTTTTAAAATGGGTATTTCTAGATCTAGGTTGCAATGACAGTCTCTTGTTTGAATGAACTGAAACAAAGTGTTTGGAATAAGTAAGCAGGAAAAAAGATTGAAGACATTAGAATCAAAAGAGTGTTTTAAAAGTGGTAAAACCTAATGGGACAAAAAGGGGAAAACTGGAAAATTGCATGATCAAGTTTTGAGGTACAGTTTGGGGAAAAATGGTGATTTCTTTAGTTATAACATGAAATCCATCCTGCTCCGATAGCAAAGTCTAAAAAATCGTGGACACAGTATACATCTATTTTCTCTCTCTTTTTCCTTCCCTCTCAAACCTGTTTCTTCATGACATGCTACTTCTCTGTCAGCTGTGACTGTAATTAATACTCACTGTGGGACTGTGCTTGGAGAAGTATAATTGGGAGAAAGGAGATGGTTCAGGAAGCCAGGTTTGCCTCCCTGCCTGTTTCCCATTGACAATCATTCGAGTCCTAGAAATTACAGATTTACAATTCAAAGACTTTAGTCTCATGAGGCCTAATTTTACAATACTGCATAACCATTTGTGAAGTTTAAGAGGTCTTTGTATTGAAAGCTCTCTTTAAATAGATTGAAAATACTTCCTAAGCTACATGAAATAGCTTTACAGCCACTGAAGAAAAATAAAACTGTGTCTGACTACTCTTTTTTGAATGCCAATGCTGTTGGAAAAAAATTCTGACCTTTCTACTGCCTGCCTCTGTCAGGAGAACTATCCAAACCCACATGAAGGAAAAGTGTCTTCCAACTTTACCTCTGGCTCCATTCCAAGTCTTAGATCTGACAGCCAAGTACCAGGGTGAGAAATGCTTCTCAACATCTGCCCTTTAGACTGCTGTGCAGAAGGGGAAAGATGCAGCTCTGAACTTCAATGCTGCAGCAATCAGGTTTCCTTTGTATAACACGTGAGGTCTGAAATAAGTTAAGTGTGTTCAAAAGTTCTCAGAATATGGCTATTCCTCTCTATGCTAATCAAGCATTCAAAAAAAAAAAGACAACTCCTCAGAATTTGAGACTCACAACTGTTTAAAACCTTAGCAAATGCCACAGTATGTGTATACTCTAAGTGTCAGCCATATATTTTCTGAGGAGACTGGGTTTTTGCAGGAGAGAGTGAAGAATACCAATCAGCTGAAGCCCAGTGACCCATCACTCCTTGAGCTTATTAGCAGATGTGTGTGTAAATTTAAATCAATGGCAGAGACGATTGCTTTGGGAAGAACCTCCTTGAACCATGGGAAGTATTTTAATCATGTAGAGCCTCCTGTCCTTTTGCCTTTTTAACTTGGCTTCATTGACTTGTAAATGAAACTTGGTCTCCTTCCAGATATTTTTGTGGGACTGTTTATTGATTCTTGGGGGGACTTAAAAATCTACTGGAATCAGTTTCTTGTAAAGGATTGAAGTTTTCACCTTTTGTTCCCCTTCTCTGTCTGTAATCTGTCCCACAGTCTGTCTTGCCTTTAAAAACAGTATCCTTGACCAACTTGAGCAGTCTTTTCTGTGTTGATTCTCAAACTCATCTTGCAGGTAGTGTTCCTGAATATTATCACTCATGGAAATATCTTCATCAAAGTTGATTTATTAGTTTTAATGATATTATAATTATTACTCCCAGATGATATTTCCATCAACTAAGAAGTCAGGAAAAAAATCTGTTTAAGCTGTGCTGCCCATGAAAATATTGTCTTCTAAAGCCCTTG
Source organism: Drymodes brunneopygia (assembly GCA_013400955.1). Taxonomy (NCBI): domain Eukaryota; kingdom Metazoa; phylum Chordata; class Aves; order Passeriformes; family Petroicidae; genus Drymodes; species Drymodes brunneopygia. Next base: position 2,235 of record VZTZ01024237.1, on the reverse strand, counting down.
CAGAGCCTTGAAGATCACCCATCTAAGAAACTGCAAGGGTCTAGGAGATGGTTGAAGTTGAACAGAAAAATCTGACCTACAGCTACTTTTTTTTCTGTCAGATTTCTCTTTTCAGCTCCTGAGACCGAGCTGAGTCTGATTTATTTTGTACCCTACCTTTGACTGTGGGAGAGTTGTAAGTTAGCTTTTTACTTAGCTTGACCAACACCAGATTCCTGTAATAATTCTCTTGCACTCCAAGCTTATGATGTAAATTGAATCATTATCATTATTCTGTCAAGCTTTCTTTGAGAATCAATGAAGATATTTTCTGAGCAGAGAAGACTCATTCATATTTTGGCAGAATCTAAAGGTGCATATGGTTAAATTGCCCTTCTTTTCATTTGAGCTCCATGTGTTTTATCTGCTTTCAGTATCTTGGTCAGTTTGCTGGTGCCAGAATCTGTTCAGCCAGAGCAGCGACAGGAGGTGCCAAGCAGCAGCTTAGCAGCCTCAGGAGTTTTGGTCATCTCTGCTCTTTCTCAGAGCAGCCTGCAACTGGCACATTTCCCCCCTCATTTCAAAATCTTTGCTCACTGCATCTTGCTGGTCTAGATCACCAGTGCTCACTCTAACTGTTCTTCTTTTCAGGGGGCAATAACCACATAAAGGGAGGGAAAAAATATAGAATATGAGTACAATATTCTACACTGGAATTTTAATAAACCTCTTTCTAGAGACAAAATCTTTGGAGTTTTTTTGTGCTGTAAGATGAGAAAGAACTGTGAATAAAAATGAACATATTTAGGATGTGAAAGTCTGTGTTGTTAAGTTTGCCTGTAAGAAAACCAAAGTAGAAGACATATTTTGTCAAACCTGCATGTAACATCCTTGAGAAAAGGTTATATGAAAATGTGTTGGAATAAATAGCTGTTTTCTTAGCACATTATTCCACTTTTTGGGGGATCCTAAATGTTAGCATATTGAAAGCTCAAAGCTGCCCACACTGACACATGGTTAATTTTATAGATTTACAGCCTGTAAGACCTTGGAAAATGTGATCATCCAGTCTGAACAGTAGTAGACTAAAGTAATTTTGTGAACTGAACTTGAATTCAGTTATTAGGGGAAAAGACCATGTGTCAAATGGCCAGTCAGGGAGATTCTGTTATGACCTGTAATGCAGTTCTGTACATTTAGACAGCTTCAACTTCCATCCACTTGAAGTTATGTTTACGTTACTTAATGATATGTGGAGATTTTTTAAGTTTTGGTAAGTACTTACAATGTTTTACCCTTCTATTTGAGGAATAAAGGAGACTGAAATACTGCAGTTTCTCATAGAACATGCTTTACAACTTTATTATTTTTTGGTGGATTTTTCAATTTTCCTTTGATTTACCAACTTTCATCCTAAAGTATTGACACCAACTTGGAATGTAGTTGTAGAGTGCTTATGGTGAGTGATTGAAGTCCTCAGAATTTCCCTGTTTATCCAGTCAGGTAGTGCACTTGCCCTCTTGACCAAGGAACTGATGTTCAGCTTTTTACTAGCTGTGATTCTTATGTTCTGTTTGGAGCTGCAACTTCCCAGTATGATTTCCCCTTTTGTAAATACTTACTTCACTCTCATATTGCTCCAGTTTGGGCTCACATAAAATACAGTCTGTATTTTATGTTTATTCTGCTCTCTGTGGCAGCAGAAAAACAGTGTGTGATTTCATACAGTCCAAGGTGAGGCATTCCTACAGGATGTTGTTTTCTCTGTCAGATTATGAGCTGTAATTATTTTTTTTTCATGTATTTAATTTCTGTTATTGTATTTTGTATCCTTATAGTTTGTAATTTGGATTTTTTTTTGGTGGTGTTATGTTAAATGTTTTGTAAAGGTCTTACTAATAGTGCATTGAATACTTTGTGGTGGGTTGACCTTGACTTGCTGCCCATTTCCACCAAGCCATTCTGTCACTACCCCCTCACCAAGAGCAAAGGGCAGAAAAATATGACAAAAATCTCATGGGTCGAGATAGGAATAGGGAAGTCACTTAGCAATTACTGCCATAGTGAAAACAATCCTAATTTGAGGAAATTGATCTATTGCCAGTCAAAATGTAGAGTAATGGACAAATCTAAAAACCATCTTGCCCCTCCCTCACCCCCTCTTCCAATTCTTCTACCTCCTCCCCCAGTGAGCAGCACAGGGGATGGGGAATAGGGATTGCAGTCAGTTCATCACTGTCTCTGCTGCTCCTTCCT
>VZTZ01024236.1:92377-131061 GCA_013400955.1 Drymodes brunneopygia | reverse complement strand
TATAGTCAACCCAGGACACCCAGCCTTCCTCTATTCTGCAGTGTCACCTGCCAGCAGAGGCCATTGTATGGCAGAGCCTGGGGGAAAAAGGGCCTTTCCATCAATTCTGTGTGCAAATGTGAGCAGGTGGCAAGGCGTGTTAAACACTTAATATTGATTGCATGGTTCTTAAAGACCTCTGCATGTAGGTAACTATAAACTTGAACCTTAGGTCAGAGGGCCAAATACGTGTGCTCTAATTTGTAATTAAAAATCTGTAGATTAACAGGAAAGTTTCTTCTTCCCTGGCAGTGTGTTTACCTCAATGCTGTTGTGTCCTTATTGAATTAATATATGAGCTTTTATTTCCAAGTTCCTTTAACCTATCTTTATTTGCCTTTTTCTGAAAAATAGCAAACCCCCTGCCAGTTTAAACACAGGGCAAGTATGGCAGCAAGAAGACAGCATAGAAATAACAGCTGGTGAAGGAAATTATGCACTTGTTAATAATAATCATAATAGTAAAAGACACTGTGCCTGCACCAGCTTTCACAGAAGCTGCAGTCTTTGGTCTACTTATTCACAATTGTCCCTAGAAAAATATCCATTGGAAACTGCAAAGCACTGAATATGAAAAGCCTTGAGACATTTATGCTGGAATACCAGTTTTCTATGAGGTTAAAAATACTTGGAAAGCCTCATGCCCTGCAGTGTATGTTCTGTATTAAGGAGCCACTGCTGGAATGAATGCAGCTGTATTTTCAACAGGGTAAACAGTGTTCCATAGACTTGCACTGTTATCTGGGGTCTACACTCCTGTTTCCAATTATGGGTCTTTATTTTTCTCATTCCAGTGAGGGAAATGTCTTCCCAATGTCAATGTCACAACAACAGTTGACTGAAAAGTTCCAAAATATGGGATTGAAAAAAGAAAAAAAAAAGAGGAATAGATTAAAAAGGAATCTTCTGTTTTTGGGCCAGCTGGAGAACTGATAAAAACAATAGCAAGATAATGCTTTAGCAGTCCGGACACCAATGATTAAGTAAGATACAACAGATATCAGTTTTTCACAGCCATTAACAGACTTACTGATCCCTTTTTGTTTCTGGAGAAGGTATGAAGAAACATTTGATTGCAGCAGCAGGGCTCCTGCCGTCTGTAGACTTAATCAAGAAAGAAGCCAACAATATGTTATTGCTAGAACTAATGTGAGTGCAAAATTCTTACTGGCAGAATTAATCAGACTACCAACAGATTTACCAAGTCCATCTGCTACCTATTCCTATTTCAAATCATGGCACCCCTGGACCAAGACACTTCCAACTTTCTGCAGGCAAAGACAACTGCAACAAGAAGAAACTCACTGTAATGATGGAGAGCTTGATGAGAGTGCAAGTGCTCTGAGCATCCTTGCCCAAAGTGTGGTCGAATCACACATCTGAAAGCTCTCCCAGAGATAAAAGCCAAGCAGCAGAGTGACTCTGAAACCTAATTGTTATTGCTAGCAAAAGCTCCTCATGCAGCTGTGCCAAAACACATCATCAGCACAATGTGGCAGCCACAGGGTGAAGGGGTGCATATAATTTTCACCAATTTTGGCAAATGACAAAAATGCTTACTAAAGATGAGGATTTTGAGGCTCTCAGCAGCCTGCTGGTGTTTGAACCCTTCTCCCTCATGGGTGTGCACAGGCTTTGGATCAGGTTGCAAGAGCACAGAGAGGAGCAACCCTTCTGCCAAGGCTGACCAGCTGGGCAGCCGTGAACACCCCTCTTTCTTGAGTGGAAAACCTCATGAAGAGCTGTCTTTAATTTGTGCCCCTTAGCACCAGGCTTCATGTATGGACATAGCACAGAGCCTATTAGTGATCTCCTCAGGTCCATGGGCACAGCATGAGCATTCACACTTACATTTCAGAGCAGACAGCCAGAGACAATCACAAAGTACAGAGCTGGCAGGGTAGACCTGCGTGCACCAAGCTGGCCATAAGACAGTTTGATTTCCTTCTTTGTATAGTGGGGTGTTTACATGTGTTGAAAGTTTGCTTTCCCCCCCCACCCTTCAGTTAAATGCTTTTTCCTTCACATCTGAATTGATTTTTGGTCCCAGAAATGTGAAGGGGTCTATTAAGCAGAAGTGTGCTGGCTGCAGGGCAGTGTGTTCTGGGGAACTGCAGGCACAGCATGGCAATTCATTTCTTTGCTACTGTGTTGTTTTGTCATGAAAGCAAAGCCTAATTGAAGATAGTCAGTCTTTAATGAATAAAGCTCTCTGTAATTTCCAGCTGTGGCCATGTAATCAGCGTTCATCTGCATGAAAAGGACTTTCTGTGCCCATATTTCATTTTGATGTGCATCTGTGTCTGTGTTTTGCCCTTCTGATTGGGTTGACAGTTTTCATCTTTATTAGTTCTGCCTTTCACTTCTGTCTTCCTATTTGTGTTAGAAAACAGAACCAAATCCCAGAAAGCCCTCAACAGATCATATTATCTAATAGTTTATTAGAGTGTTTCTCTGAACTTGATCATTCAAAGTAATTAAATTCTGTTTGGTTTTGCTTACTATTTTCCAAATCACTTTGTTGAAGTACCTCAGAAATTTTCTATCATGTTATTTTTGGTCACTCTCTCTCCACAGCACCACTGTGCCACTGCAACACACTTTTTAATTAGTTTCACCACAGTCATCAGCTTTGTGATTATCTCTGCATCTTGAACACCTGGTCCGACTTTAGAAATGACTTGCCATCTGGTCAAATTCTGGGTAATTAAAACAATTTAATGGCAGGATAAAATAGTGTTGGTTAAGAGACTTGATTGTTCCCTCCATTCCTTCCCCTCATGCAGTTTGATTGTATTACTTCAAATTAAATTAAAATCCCATCATCAAGTTATCGCTCTTGGGTGGGTTTTTTTATCCCTCATTCACAATACTCATAAACATCTCCTGGAGTTAGTTTAGTTTTAGACTCTCCAGACATTTTGTCTCTAAGAACAGTGCAAATTACTGCTTTAGATTCACTGATATGATGCTTATTCTATAACTTGCATTGCATATCAATAAATGAAGCAATAAATGGGTCTTGTCTGGAAACTTAATGCTTAGACAACTGCAGGGGAGCCATTTGTCAGGAACACACAAATGGAATCTCACTAATGTTATACAAAATGGTGGGGTTTCTTTTCTGTAAAAGTAGTTTAATACTACTGTATGCTACTCTTGGCAGCTGATATGTATCACCAGATTATAAATAAGCTGATTCTTGTGAAAAGTCAGTGGATCAGATAACAAACTTAATGCAGACTTGTCATTTTATGATTGGCACATTTTATGGCACTTGGGTGAATAAGGGTTTATTTTCCCATTAGATATTGGCTGAGAAAGATATTTGGGAAGCAACCTCTCTGGTGTTTTTACTATACTAATAGAAGCTGGTTTGGAAAAGTAAATATATATAGTTCATACAACTTTCTTTCACATTATGCAAAGGAAAAAACACTCTAGTATTTTTACATTTCATTCCTTTCAGTATTTGTAGTTTGCTGAAGTATATTGTTATAATTATTCAGATTGCATGATGATAATGATGCTAACAAAAGCAATAATGAAGTATCTTTCCATTGAGAAATGAATGAGAAGAAGAACCCTTTTGTACCTTTTTTTCAGGTACTGCTGGCAAAGAGAAAAGGCCTATTTCATTTTCTAGGGATTCTTTCTTATTCAAGTAACAAAGGGTATTGGACTGATTTTTCAACCAAGTCCCTGGGAAATTAAATACTTCTGTCATGTAATACTTCCTCCTAGCAAACACCAAGTTTAGTCTGTAACAGCACCACATCTATGAAACAAAGAAAACATTATTGAAGGAGGAGAATGGAAGGGGACATGGAATTAAATTTGGAAAGCCAATGATAATTAACAATATTGTCCATGTATCAAATAAAAATCCCTTTATTATATCCAACACATGTAGGAGGTGACAGGGCAGCCTGAAACTTCATCCTTACCCATTGAGAGGAGAATACCCTGCCCCCATCTCACTTTCAGCGACCCACTCTACTCTTAGCCACACAGCACAAGGTCTTCTCATCCCAGGCACATTTTCTCCAGGTCCTGGATGTGCCCCTCCTTTTGTCAAAGATACATTTTTATTCAAAGTCTTAAAACCTATTGGCAGTTAGGCCGAAGTACCACCAGATAGGAGGCACCCATATGAGACCTGGTGCATGCAAGAGCTGGTGAGAGAACATCAGTCTCTCCACAAGTCTAATGCACATTTCCCTGCTCACCTGCGGGTTACAAACTAGCACTCTCCAGAGCTTTAGGGATTCTATTTGTGAAAATAAAAGCCCTTGAAAGCATAAAAGAACCAACCGGTAACAAAAACAAAAAACCCCAAAAAGGCAAAATCAAAAAGGAAATAAAAGACCTAGTATACACATACATCATGAGTACAACCTTGATTTTAATGAGAGTAAATTATTTTTGTGATAAATTTGATAATCAATCAAAATCCAAACCATTCTTTAATCAGAAAATTCAGAGAAACAGGGGTTTTAGCTAAAGTCCTTTCATATTTTTATTGGCTAAAGTAATCTCATCACTGCAACCGATTCTCCTGGGTAAATTTAGGTCTTAACTCTGCCATCAGTTCCCCTTGGGTAAGGTCTCACATGGTACCACACTGGTGTCTGATTGCAGAACTGGGGTCATGGCAATGTAGCTACACTGTGGGCCCATGTTCCTCATGTTACAATCTTGAATGACAAATGCCTAAATCTTCACCTGATAATTCACTTACATTATCTGGAAAGCCTGAGGAACAAAACCTCAAGGTTAAAGCAAACTAATTGTTTTTGGCTTGCATGAACAAGATTTTTTTCATTTTTAAATTCTACATTTCTTCCATAAGAAAAACAGTCTGCTCTAAAATAATAAAACATGGGAATTAGTTTATCTCATTTAGGTATGACATTTTAGATATGGCATTAAGCAGCAGGGAGTTCTTCCCACTGTCATTGCAAGAGGGATGTGCTGAAGAAAGGAACAGTACAGAAAAAAAGCTCTAGTACCCCAGGTCCACTTCTTTCTCATCACTTGTGTCTCCAGTGAGTGTGGTTGTGCTGGCTAAAAGGCACATCTGAGAAGACAGCCAGCTCTGGATTAAAATTCACCAAACCCATAGCAGGTCCTTACTCTGGTGCCCTGTCCTTGTTCTTGCTGAAGGGTGAGAGAGGGTGAGGGCAGTGGGCAGGGAGAGAGGAAGGGGCTCCCTTTGGTCACTCAGCTGGCTGGTACTGGCTGGAGGAGCTCAGCATGTGCCCTGGTTGGTCTCAGCACACACAGCCACCAGGGAGCATTCAGAAGTCACTTGTTTCACCATCTTGGCTAAGCATGCCTCAGCTCTGTGACCATGCAGGGACATCTACTGAAGTTCCATGGAGGTGCCTCTCTCAAGCAAATTGTTTCCCTGCTGACATCAACTCATCAGGACAGCTTTGGTATACATAGAGAATGAAAACTGAGACTTCTAGAAATACAAGCAAAAGTCCCACTTACTGCAGCAGGGGCAGGATGTCACTTGGGAATAGAATAAAAATACTAAAGAGAGGTTGATTTGTCTCAAAATTAAATAAATTCAGTGTATGAACCAGGTGAACAGAGGTGGTCTTAATGATAAAGAAAGTAAATGCTGTGATGAAGCAAAGAAATATAGGGTATAACTTCTATTCATAATCCTATTGAAACTCCAGTCCTATCAATTTGTGTGTGTGTGAGAGTAAACTTATTTCCCATGTCCTTCATTTTATTTTATAATAGCTATATCATATTGTTCCAAGTTCACAAATATGAAGCCACTAAATCTAATTTCAGCTAAAAAAAAAAGTGATATTGTTTGTGCGTTTCAAAGGGTTAATCACATTGTTTCTTGTGAAACATGAGGCATTCCTAGCAGAGGATAGTTTAAGACCAGTTGGTTGATCTACAGATATATCAATCAAAAGAAGTAAGGAAATTTGCAAAACCACAGGCAGTCCAAACTAGTAAAATAAGCCATATTTAAAACATCAGCTTGTAATTTCAACTTTGTGCCTTGACATTATTAAAGGTGTTTTGTCTGATCTTGACTGAAACTAACAGGAGACACAGAAAACATAGAAACCAGACTTAATTCTATATTTCCTTCCCCATAGGTGATGCAACAAATGCCAACAGAGAGGACTGACCTTACAGTGTACTCTTTGAATTTTTTGTAATGAAAGGATGATGGAAAAGAGAGACATCAAAATGTGGGGGAGGAAGCTGAGTCATGTGGCTTAGGCTCTGGATGTGGTACTGAGACAGCCGCAGCCAAAAGGCAAAATACCCTTTCTGCCCTTGGCTGCAGCGAGTCAATCCCTAGGGGAACTTGCACATGAAGTACTGAAGAGGGCACCATGTTCATGCAATCCCTTGCATAAGTTATTTCTCTTTGAGTGTCATCATTTTAGAGAGTGGATCAAATTAATTTTATTCTCTCTCCTCTGCTCCTCTCCTAATATACATTTTTTTCTCATGCTGCCAATATGATGGCAGGTTGGTCCAGGCTGCAAACAGGGCACTCAGGACCTCAAGGTGCGAGGATAAGCCAATTGAAACTCAAAGAATAAATTAATTACTTCAAAGACAGTAGCGGATTCAAAGCTACATGTGAAGGCTAACCATTCCTGGAAGAAAGACAGAGGGACAGTGTCAGTGTGCTTTATTCCAGGTGTCTCCAGAAAACAAAGAAATAATCAATCAAAGAAATAAAACCTCCCAACTCTCATACTTACAGACTAGTGTTGTATATAGCCTTAGCCAAGCTCCAGGGAAATGCTGTTAATCTTGATGCTCTCCTGGTGCAGGCTCAATAACTATACAAGTGAATACAAAGGAAGACTTTCTTGGAAATCAAATGTTATCCCCAAACAAAGAGGTGGTTTTTATTTTTTTATTGTTTTTTTTTTTTTGTGCAGTTACACGACTGTTATCACCACAGATTCTATTAGTGATCCATCTAGCCTGGTATTATTTATCAGAAAACTGTGAATATTCCCAATAAATGGGCAAGAGATCCTTGTTAGCATTTTGTGATAACCTATTCATTTCCCTTCATTAGTATGCCCCAAAATGGGAGGATTTATAGTCCTCTAGTGTAATTTCTAACTGCTATAGCAGTGCCACTAGATAATAATGTTGCATAGTTTCTTGATATTTTAGTGAAAATTTAATCATTCAGAAAATGCTGCATGATTACAAATTTTATGGTGAAATGATACGCAACAGATGACATTTTCTGTCTGTCCTGCTGTCTGTATCTGTGTCTGTAGCAAATTCTCCAATCTAAACAGCTTCTCAGGGACCAGGATTTGCCAGCTAGATTGAGACTCCTACAATACGTTTTCTTTTCTGTGGCTTGTTTTGTGAAATTCATGTATGAATACAAACAGACCAAGCTGGACTGTACCTTGTACTCCATGCCACTGACTTTTCTTCTTGCTAAATCAATGTATTGACCCCAGATTTTGCCATTTTTGGCCAGGTGAAGAGCATGTCAGAAGCATCTGAGAAAATGGTGTCTGAATGAGGGTCTGAGTGCAAGTGTGAGTATCAGAACTCTTTTAGGGGCACTGAAGTCTAGTTGCTCAAAAATGTGGCTCATTGCCTTGAGCCAATAATCAGTATAATAGCATGACTATTAAAGTGATGCTGGTGAAGGCTCAGAGGCCACACCAGCCACATACCTGAGCAGGAATCATTGCAAGCCTTCCCTTGCCGACTGCATGAGTGCAAGTGCCTGCCCACACCACGTGCTGTGTCTGAGTGAGGTGTTTCTTGCCCAGTTGCTCACACCCCTGGCCAGACACAGTCTGTTGTCGCTGTCAGAAGCCACCAGGCATTGCTGGCTGGGCTGCTGAGTGACAGCCTCTTGCTGTTGCAGTCGTCCCACCTGCAGCTGGCCAGAGCCCCACCACCTCTGGCAAGCGTGTTTCCACAGAACAATGCTGTCTTTGTTGGGCATTAAGAGCATTTGAACAGCTGCACTTCCATAGGAATATAGCCCACAAATAAAGCTTTGCCTGTATTTAGGCCCAAACAGAATCCCTCCTTCACACCCAATTTCAAGGGCTAAAGATTGAGCGCAGTATTTACATTTCATATACAGGCAAGATGTCTGGAACCCTTATAAAAACATCATTATTTTTATATTCTGTAGATGCAGAACCACAGGCTCATTATGCCAAAGCGATGCCAAATCAGAGACTAACACCTACACCTGATTATGAAGCAATAATATTTTTTTGCTAAAAAGTATTTATGTTATATATGGTATTTCCATCATGTCTGCAATAGCACCAGTGATCAATTATAAATCTCACAAAGCTTACTTGCCTCACTTGTCTAGTGGTTTGTTATGAAAAGGTCCCTAAAGACCATCAAGTGACATAAGTTATTCCACATTAAATGGAAAATTGATCTGGTGGCTAAAGAAGCTAATGTTGTGATGTTTTTCTGCACCAGGAATCTTGAATTTCCAGCTTGCCACAGTTTGAAAAGAAATCTAGCGCACCTCATAAGGTAACTAAAGTAATCTCTAATAAAATATTTCAAAGAGGTAGTTTTTCCAAGCAAACAGAAGCTGAAGTAGTTTCTGGATGGACAACACCACACAGGGTGTTTTGCTGAAGCAGCAGAGAGCAGCACTGTGGGACACTCTGTGAGCTTTCCCCACACCTCTGCAGAGGGGTGTTCATGAGATAGCAGGGCTGAAGAAGCAGCCACGCCTGCAGAGACTCTGGGAAGTGCAGTGTCCTGAATGAGCACCTAGAGCCTAGGTCTGGCCCAGACACTGAACTTCCCAGAGATTGGTTGCCCTAGGAATTTGTGAAAGAGCTCAGAAGGGATGTTGTCTGATAGCTAACTGCACAAAAACATTTCTGGTATAGCAATCACCTCAGCCTTCTGCTATATTTTAGATAAACTTGTTCTCCTGGATGAACTGGGATATTTGAACAAAAAATTGATGAACATGTGTGAAGGCTTCACTGCTTTGGGTGGCTTGGCATGAATCAGATAGAACTAGAACAGCAAAAGGTAGTCAGATTGTAGTCTAACCTGATCCCGACCGCATCACAACTGGTCTGGTATGTGCTGATTTTTGGCCTCAGTCTTTCAACTAATAAATGCAAATAGGCTTTATTGTTGTCAGTGTATTGACAGTACAAGGTATTAAAGTCTTTGCAGAGAGCAGAGCAGACTCAATAACATGGATTCTGCCACTGGTCATATGGAAAATTTAACACCTCCTTTACCGCAGTGTAGCAAACTGAAATAAACTTAAGAACATTTGCATGGACCATCAAGAACCCAGGAAACTCCAAAATTTACCAAAAATCCAACAGTCATCCATGCATATTCAGGGGTCCAGCAGTTAGTTATCCAGCTCTAAAGGATATGACAAAAATGGGTGGGATATTAGAGGCAAAGCTTGTCAGATTTTATTTATTTATTGTTATACACATATGCACTATGGACTGAAACAGGAATTCAAGAGGAGTAAGGTATGTTCCCATTATTTTCTTCCTTTAGCAAAAAAATACCTGTATATCCACATTTGATTAGGCAGCATGACATGTCAGGGTATGCAGGACCCTTCAAGCAGTGGCAGGGGTGTCACAGGGAGGCCTTTGCACAGTGCAAAAATGTGGACTCTGTCTGGTCTTACTGCATGTATGCTGTTCATTCCCTTGTGTCCCACACCTGTCAGCTGTGAGCCCACACAACAATCTTGTTGCAGCCAAAGTGGTATCTTCTGAGTGCTGCTTTGGAGCAAGGATGGCCCAAGACCTCAGTCCTGGTGGATCACCCCTTAGGATGGCCTTGAACATGTTACTGATATCCCTCATTTGCTGTTGTCTTGAAAGAAGTCCTATTTTTCTGGTGAGTATCTGAGCAAGGAGCTGGCCATCAACAGCTTCCAGATGAGTGTTTAAAACCTCCCTGAACAGCAGTGCTTCTTCCTCATTCAGGGAGGAGCACTGATGTCCCCTATCAGTATCATCCAGAGAGCAGAGTGTACATACAGAAACAGAGTGGAAAACATGCTTCAGAGTTAATCAAGTACCATAGAATGCTTATGTGGCTTATTCTTAGTTCTGCAAAGCAAAACTCAGAGAAGCCACCAAGTCCATCCCACATGCCGTTTTGAAAGTTATACCCCTTTCTTCAGTGAGAAAAATTCAAAACCTCTGAAGCAAAGTGATCAGGGTCAGTCAACCACCTTCACTGAGAGCCTCCTTTTCTGGAGGAGGCAACAGAACAAGGTCCTGCGGGCAAATGCAGAAACTCATAGGAAAGTCTCAGCTCAGAAATCACCACTGATGTGCTGGTATGAAGTATCTTCTGTGCAGTGAATTCTACATTTGTAAGGGAGATATAGAAACAGCAAGTAGGGAAAATGAACGGGGAAATTTTATTTAGTAGTATTTCACTCCCACTTGGGAGGCAAATTAGTACACTGAGCTCAGTGAAAAATAGGGTGAGGAATCAAGGAGCGTGAGAGTTGGACTTCAGTGACACGTAGAGTTGCTTATTTATTTCTCTCTGTATCAGTCTGCCTCCTAAGATATTACATGAACAGGTTAAAGGCTTAGATTTTGAAAAAAAGGATCCACATGATGCAAATATAGCACCTTTTTGGTCTGAATGTCGTTTCTGTTGACGAGATTGCCAAAGGTTGTATTTGGCCTAGGCAGGCTTTTGCAAAAGAAAAGAATATTCACACCAGGGGCTGGGAAGCCACACTCTATCCAAACCCTGCAAACCAGATGCTGTCAAAAAGCAAGTGGGAAGTTTTCTCCCTCCTTTTCATGTTAAGAGGTCTATAGCAGATTATTTGATAATAGCTGTTTTGATATGATAAATGCTTTCTGCCTGAAAAAGTGACACTTCTCCAAAGTGTGTACAGCCATGCATTGTCATGGTAAGTTACTTTTCCAAGTAATCGCTCTCTTTGTAAGAGGTCATTCTATGTGTTTTTAATAGATTTAGCTGAAACTATAAAAAAGTAACTGTGTTAATTTTAAATAATGCAACTTCTGTGATTTATGAAGTTTTATTACTTTCTTTGATATGCAGATTTGTATTAGCTGAGCATGAAATAAAAGACCATGGTGGCTGTACATGAGAGATAAGTTGGAACATTCACATATTCATGCTTCAGCTCTCTTTTTGGGGTAGGTTTTGTATTTACATTACTATGGATGCTGTCTGAGGGGTGAGATTGTCACCTGCATTTTTAGGCACAGCAAGAGAAGCATGTTAAAGGATTACTTCTGCTAATTTCTTTCTTAGCTTTGCTTTTTAGGCAAACAGCGTAGAAAGAACCTCTTTTCGAAGCAGATAGTTTTAAGAGAGAAAATGTGAGACTTTGCAGGACATTGCCTTACTTACAACAGTTTTATCTTTTGATTTTGGAAATACCTATACCTGAGTTCTTGTTGCCTCCTCAGCTCAGACCATTTCTTGAAAGTATTTTACACAAGAGGACATCGTAATATTTTAGGTAATATACATCAAATAAACATACATATATATGTTAATAGGAACTGAGCATAAAATATCCTTTAGTCCTTGCAACTACCCCAAATTAATTATTATTTTGTATACCTAATCAGAATACACAATGACAGCAGTGACATTTTACACCCACTTGGTTTAAGAGTAACTAAACATGCAATACTCAGGGCAATGAAGAGTGAAAGCCCTAATTTTAACTTCATTCAGCTAATACTTTTGATCCAAGCAATCCATTTCCCAGCCTATGCAATTAACTTTGCTCTCATACATTAGCAGAACAGGGCAGCATAGGAATGCATAAGTAAAAAAAAATCTATTTTTCCTTGAATTTTAAACACAGACACCTCAAATCTTGTCCTTCAAATCTCACTATAACTACCGAGAAGACCTTAGAATTGAAGATGTTGATTCTTTAATTTTCTTACATCCAAAAGTCACGCTATGTAAATGTCCTCTTCCTCTTCCATTTTTTCCCTTGAGAAAAATCCCAGAAAAATGAAAAACTTAAATGAAGCATTTGAAAATTTTACTGACCCAATATAGGAACTTATTCTAATAACCATATTAGCATGGTCCTAAATGGCATTGGATGCAAGCAGGAACTGTAAACTATGCATTCCATTCAGCTGTTCATTTTTTCTTCCATTAAACTGTGTTTAGAGAGGGATAAAGAAATACCACAGAAAACCTTTTAATTAAGTTCCAACATAATACCATCTTGAAAGTAGACTCGGACCTCATTTTCAGAAATGCCCCAGAAATCTATCTTATAGCTACGAGATATTTTTGTAACCTATCTATCTAAGGAATGCAAACTAAATCCACTTACTGCTCTAAACACAAACTCTTATTTAATGTCCTGCAGAAGAGAGACAGTCTGTAAAACAGAGGATACATCTAAATGACTACTGAAGCAACCCAAAAGAATATTGGTCTTGGGCTTACAGCTCTCTACAGCAAAAGCAGGCAAGGCTCCAGCCTTCTCTAGCCTCCCTCCCCATGTCTACCTAATGACCTCCAATGGCAAAACACTGATTGGGCCATGAGATCCTGGTTGGGTCATGTAGTTCTGTGACAACTGCACTGACACTGTGTGACTATTTCACTTCACATTTCCATAGACCGTGTCGGAGACCTAGAAGAAATCCTTATGGGAAGGTCTTATCCCAGTAAAACCTTTGTTGTAAGAGCTTATTTCTCTGCTGAAATGTAATCTCTTAGCTTCTATTGCTTTTAGGCTTCACCATAGCTTTGCAGTAAACAAAAAGATATTTTAAACAACCTCAAGGACCCCCAAAAGCTAACCAACAAACACATACAACCATTCTGCATCTTTTACAACCAAAAAAAAGGCAAGTTGAGTGGAAAGTTTGCTGCCATTTCTTACCTACAACTGACCATTGAAATATGTGATCTGTAAACACTGAGTAAATATTAAATAGTATTACTACTCTTTACTAGTAAATAGTAAATACTGAGGCATGAAAACATCTGACACCATGACTGAACCCCAGTGAATTCAAATGTGCTTTCCAAATTGCTTGGGAACAGGGACAAAGAGATTTGGCTACTCACATGAAAAGCCTTTGTGGCAGGAAAGATGTGAAGCAATGTGGGGCAGACTTGCTATGTGGAGGAGGAAAGTTCATTAAAGGTTTGAGGGCTGATAAATGAGACTAGCAAAAGGATGTGTAAGTGTGAGAGAGATAAGGATGTTCCTTAAAGAATGAGATTTTGGGAGAGGAGAGAGCTGGAGCATCAGATATCTTTTAAAAATATCATTTCAAGACCTTTAAAAAAAACCCTGTCTTTTTTTGTCACTAAGCTCTGAGGAGCAGATCAGATGTCTCATATCAGAACACTTATTCCAGATAGCAGAAACAGTAAAATTTAATAAAAATGTCTTATTAAAAATGTCTCACATGGCCAACTATAAAATTATGAATGTATTGTATTTATCTCATGTATAGCATACTTAGATTAAGCTATTTAATGGCAGCTTCTTGTGAGATAAGCACATTTTAGGGCCTGAAGTTTTTTTTTGTAAGGACTTGCATGCACACTGCTTCTCCTCTAATGAAAAGAGGAAATACAGTGAGCATGGATGAATACATTGCCACCAGTATGGGAATAAAAGCCAATTTACTTTTGTTGGAATGAACATTTAATAGGTTAAAATAATTATGGTGTTATTTTTCCAGTGTTGCATGTGCTTCTTTAAGTATTCCCCTTTCTCTTGTTTCACCATTTATGCAGAGTGCTGACAGTATCCTTCCATCTCATGTCTGTGAAACAAATCTTCCTTGCTCTGGCAGACTTGTTACTGTTATCCCAAAGCCTTAGCTGATAGCTCACTGCTATTCAATATCTGAATATTCTGAAAGACCAATATTCTGCCAGTTCCAGAAATGACTTGCTCAAATGCCTGATGTTTCATGTGCTCCTTCACTAGAGCCACAGCAGCAGAAATGTTGGTCTGTGTTTGCCTATGAACAGCCAGTGGCTCATAAGGTTGATTAAACAAATCATCACCTCATTTCTCATGGAGAAAATGCATTTGACCAAATCCTTGTGTTGGACCCAGCTTTGCTCCCCGAGGAAAAGGTCACATAACCTTTGTGTGCCTATTGCCATGTTCCCTTCCAGTGGGTCTGGAGAACTCAATGAATCAAGTACAGTGTATTTGGCCCACAAGCATCCCAAAACACCAAAAACCAGAACCGTATCAAATCACATGGCAAAATATGTGCTAGAAATGCCCAAGACTAGGAAAGCATAAGGGCTTAGATTCTGTAATTGAAGTTCAGCACCAGACATGCTGAGCTGAAGCAACACAGTGTTATGAAATTCATCACAAATTTGTATGCATATGAAAAGGCAATAGCTTTTTGTCATGTTACTGTGAGAGAGCATGATAGAATTATTTGAAACAAATACTTGAGGTTCCAGTAAAGAAGCTGTGTAGTGACCTCTGTAATAGCTTATGTCACTATAGATTGTTAAATATAATATTTATACATATTATAAAGAGGCAACTTTACTGCATACTCCCTCACTGTAACTTATAGGAATAATGACACTCCTCATTACAATAATACATAACACCATTGCTTCTGTGCTTCACACAAGGACATTTAGGCAGGAACCATAGGATGGATCTATTCACTGTCAGACTTTGCTGTGCTCAGTTCGTAGAGAGTGACAGGATTGTATATTGTTACTCTGGGGCAAATGCAAAGAAGGGGCTCCATGGCAGGAGGTGGGGAGGAGGGAGGGCAGGCAGGGAGCAGGAGAAGACAAGGTAATCCCTTTGGAGATCTAAAAATTCCACCAGACTCCATGCTGCTTTTCCCCTGAAGGCTGAAATTCTCAGCAGAGCACTGAAGCTTGCTTTAGTGCTGGGTCCCCAGGTCCTGCAGCAACTCACCTCACTGGAGGCAGCAGAGGAACATTGCTTGCTTTCAAACATAAACATATTGCAGGTGTTATTTCAGCTGAAGGAAAGAGTAATAGCTGGTAAGAAAGCCATTCCAATCCTTCTCAAGGCATGAGTGTGCACAGCCCACTGCATCCTGCAACATCTTCAAGCAGCCACTAGGAAGCAAACAAAGCTTGGAACTTTCCAAGACTGATCAGTCATTGGTGTTAGCTAAACTTTGACATGATTGAAGCCTGTAGAGGGCTTTTCAGTGAATTATTGCTAATGGCATTTATTACCAGCATTAATAGTAATTTACCCACTGTTAATCAGAGCAGCCAGTTAAGAACTTCTCAATCATTCTGAGTTCTCACTTTCCCAGTTGATGAAAATATTTTATGCTACCATTAGTCACAAAGCCTCAGCAAACAGCCTGTAAATTTAGACAGAGCCTAGGATCTTGAAAAGTTACACCATGCTTGTGTCTAATTTATTGTCACTGTTTATATTTGTGCCAAGACTTGGGTTTTCCCACTGATCAAGATTTAATATACATAGTCATAAAATGTTCTCCTGGAGTGGGCCAGCAGATTACTAGTAGAAAATCATGTTCTGCTTAGTGGAGATATTAGTGGTACATTCATTATAGGAGAAAGTAGATCTTCCTCTCTGCAAGGCTGGTAGGTGTTGCCTGGGTCATTTAACTTCCTACCTGTAGGAATTACTGAAAATCTCACGTGTGTCTGTGTTCACTGAACTGCAGGACATATTTGCAGGCATGGTGGTGTAGGAGCCTTGTTCAGGATGCATGAATAGGCTGCCATCAAGAGAGGAGTCTGGTTCTCCACTTCCCCAGTGGAAAATACACAGAAATAGTAATAACATCCTTCTGCGTGTCAAGCTGCAATATCAGTGATAATTAGTCTTCCCTGAAAAACAGGAGACAAGGGAGGGTAACACTGAAAAGCAAAATAATCTCAAGCTAGAACCTTTCTATGTTGTCAGAAAGGGCAGTCTAGCTAGTGATGCATTTGTATTAGGGATGCCCAAAGGGAGGGACAAAGAGGACGGGGGTGCCTTTGTTAACACACCAACAAATTCTTTATTAATTCATGCCAGAAGCAGAATTTGTGCTCCCTCTACAAAGTTCTTGTAACAAGAAGCATTTTAGAAGCTAAATGTTTTATGGAAATCAATTTAAGATGGCCGCTATGCTTAATCAGCATGAAGTTCAGTTCTGCATCAGATTACTAAAGCATACCATTACCCCCAAGGGCTTAAAATTCCTGTAGTTTCACATCAGTCATTTTGCCATGAGCACTGCAATTCCCATAACATGATCCAGGTCTTGGAAATAAGGGTAGGAACAGTTAAAGTATCAACATTAACTTGTCTGACACAGGCTACACTGATAAAATATATGCATAAGTATGTTTGGCTTCAGAGCATTATTCAAACTGACATATTGCAAAGATTTATCGTTATCCAGCCTATATGATACAACCTGGTCAGACACAACAAAAAATGAAATATTTTCTCTTTAAATAAAAGGGAAGATTGTTGAAATCTACAAGTGGAAGTCTGTCCAATTTTGATAGTGATTTACCCACCCCCTGGCTGGACTTAGCCAGAAGTGTGTCAGAGGGGAGGGGGTGCCTGGACATGGAGCAGCCCTAGAGCCAGTGCCCACGGCCTGGGAAGGACTCAGAGGAGGCCAGCCAAGTGAGGTGCTGTTCCCAAAGCTACGTGGGGTACAGTACTTTCTTCTCCCAGATTTTTTTATCCTTAAACTGCGAAGTTTTATGTTCAAATGGGAATAAACCCAAAACATGCATTTCTTCCTAAAAAATGAATTATTCTCAGCTCAAGTCTAAACATATGAACTCCTGCTCTGTCTGTCTGTAGGTGGGTAAGAACTGTGTTCGAATAGTTGTAATGGTCTCAGGATATGTGTGAGCGTAAGCTTAAAGGGAGATGTAATAACTTTGATTAGATCAGTGAACCAGGCTGGGCAATACAAACACATTTTAGGTACCATCCTTTTCACAGATATGAAGCACAACTGTGTCTAAGACTCTGCCTGATAAACTACTTACAGTTTTTTGTCTAAGAAAAACTGTTTCCTTACAGCTCTGTGTGCTTCCATGAAATATTTGTGGGTGCCTTTGGTACTTTTTACATTTTAGAAGAAATGCTAAAATGGCCCTTGTGGATATCTGGGGTCAGATCCTGGAAAATTTCTCCATAAGAAACAGATAGAGAGGGCTCTGTTCTGAATTTGGATGCTGTGTCATTGAAATATTTTCTTTCAAGAGTTTAAATGTGAATTTAAGGGACTGCTAGTGACACTGGAAGTTCTGCTTCAGGGTTACAGAGGTTTTACACAGGTCTGACTTGGTTCTGGCATATTCTTTAACATCTACACATCTAGCATGTATACATGCTAGAAAGCTCTCTTGACCTGCCCCTGTTAGTGTCTCTCCTGACCTCATGAGACCAAGTCATGTACTGGTGTGCAGTCTGGGGGGTCCTTGACACACTGGGAAGGTTGAGAAACATGCTAGGGATGCAGAGGATGAGGTATCTGCTGAAGGTGTTCCACTACCCCAGTTTGTAAATTCCTGCAAATCCTTAGGGAAGGAATGCTCTGCTGTCAGCCAAAATTGCTCTTAATTTAAGCCAAGTTAAGGTAGAATGGTGGGGGAGAGTGTGGAAAGGGTGGATTTATTTAAGCAAAATTGACAACATGGCTGCCAATGTTTATAAAAGCCATTGGTTAAGAAATGAAAGAAAAGAACTTGCTTACTCTAAGTTTTTTTTCTGTAGACATTCCAGGGTCTACCTGCTTGGAGATTTTGTCTCTGCATTTTTTCTGTCTTGGATTGCATTCACCACAGAGCAAAGTACTTCCTGATAGGACAAATTTGCTTTCCTAGCTTATCGTACTTTCAGATTCCACCAAATTAATCCTTTTTTTTCAGAATACGTCTCCTTTCTTTTGCAAAGATATAGTCTTGCTGCTCCCTTTTTAATTAAAATAAACAATGTTATTTTACAGTCACTCTGTTTAACCAACTGTTATCTTATTTCCTTGACTTTAATGAACCCTTGTGTGACAGTGTTATCAATGCCATTAATGACCAGAGCAGAAGTTTCAGATGTAAGTTTGAAGGATCTAGCAGAGTTAGATAAGTAGGTGGGATAGTGACAAATGTAAGTGGCAGTAAAAGAGAACTCATATTGAAAGGAAATAGTAACACTTTTCATCCAGATTTTTTTTAATTTGCCATCTAAATAGAGAGGAGAAAGTATGTCTTGAGATATGAGGGAAACATTGGACACATGAGGAGAGGCAATACAAAACCAGATAGTTAGAAGGTACTGCATGTATCATGGTTTGAAAACAGTCTGTGAGCCAGTGCTGTCTCCACATTTTACATCTTACACAGTTTCAGTCATTCCTGTCACCAAAAGGTAAAACTATAGTCCAGATGGAGTAATGAAGTGATTACTGACATGAAAGATTTCTATGCGATATTAGGAAGAAAGCTAAAAACCCATATTTTCAATACTTTTGTTCAAAAAAGGGAATATTTTAACAGATACTGCTTATGAAAACTATTTTTTTTCCTGGCTAGCTACTGTTATGACTAGTCTAGAGAGGAAATGTATAAGGTGATATTAAACTGTCATCTAAAATGAATGGGAAGATATATGTTGGATGCTGGAGATAAAATGAAAAAAAAAATCAATTGGAAAAGGAAACATTTAAAAACTAACATTTAAAGCCAGAGTACATAATTCAGTTCTGTAACCCCATGACAAATATCACTCAAGAGAAACACTTTGCAGAAGGTTAAAAAGGATTAGACACAGATAGGTGATCAAGATGAATATCAGTCAGTTACACTTGTTAAAATCAAATTTGTAAGGAAAAAAAAGCCATTTGTAGGCAAATAGCTCCCTGAAGTGAAAAAATAAACTTCCCTTTAGTTGTATCACAATGCAATAGCTCATTGCAGGTGGTTTTCACCTTTGCTTAAAGCCCTTGCCCTCAGCTGCTGGCAGGCACAGAATATTGATCAGTAATGACTGGTAGCTGAGGGCAGAATTCTGCTCACAGAGATTTCTTGCCCTTTTTCCTTGCATGCACTTTTTTCATTGTTTACTCCTCCCACAGTTCTCATTTCATGTCCCCACTAGCATTTTTTTTCTAGTTTCTATTTCTTCTACACTTCTGTCTTCAACCTGTTTCTCCCAGTCTCACTCTCTCAGCAATTCTTGTCCCTACAACCTTCTCATGCTGCGTATGTGTCCTGTTCACAGAATCATAAAACGGTTCTGTTGCAAGGCACCTTAAAGACCATCTAGTTCCAACCTCCCTGCTACAGGCAGGGGCACCTTCCACTGGACCAGGTTGCTCAAAGCCCCATCCAGCCTGGTCTTGAACACTTCCAAGGAGTTAAGCTGCATTACCTTGTAAGTGGATGTTGACTACAAACAGGGGCTGAGATTGACTTCTGATCAAAGCAGGCCATGACATCTCTTCCATTGTGATCTCTGTGCTAAGATGTTCTAGTTTTGAGACATCTGAAGATCACCCAGTCTGTTCTAGACCGGCTTCCATGTGTCTTGGTTTTGCACAGACTGGGTTTTGGTAGCAGGGGGGCCACAAAGATAGCTCCTATGAGGAGCTGCTGGAAACTTACACCAGATGTAAGAGATGTCCAGCAGAGCCAACCTCTGAAGGGGGATATGCTGCTGGCCAAAACTGGGCCAATGAGAGAGGTTGGTAATGCCTCTCTGATGACATATTTAAGAAGAAAATCAAAACAAAGTCACACAGTCTCGCTTCTAGTCAGAGAAGAGAAGGAGGTGAGAGCACAGGAGGGAAAACAACACAGAGACACCAAGGTCAGTGGAGAAGGAGGGGAAGGAGGTGCTCCAGGCACCAGAGCCGAGATTCCTCTGCAGGCTGCGGTGATGACCATGGTGAAGCAGCTGCGCCCCTGCAGCCCATGGGGATCCACAGGGAATGCAGAGATCCACCCACAGCCTGTGGGGGAGGTGCCCGTGCTGGAGCGGGTGGATGCCTGGAAGAAGCTGCGTTCCAGTGGGAGACATGGTAGAGACAGAGGGCCCTGCTTCCAGGCTGGAGCAGCCTGTCCTTGGAGGACTGCACCTCGTGGAAAGAGAGACCCACGTTGAAGCAGTTTTGGGAGGAACGTGTGCCTGTGGGAGGGGCTCACACTGCTGCAGGTGCAGTAGGGCTGCTGCTCGTGAGAGTGGGCCCATGCCAGAGAAGGTCATGGAGAACTGTCTCCTGTGGCGGGGGACCCCATGGTCTCACAGGGGAAGGACTCCCCTCCCAGAACACTGGAAGAAAATCTCGGTGAACTGACCAAACCCCCGTGCCCTGTCTCCCTGTGCTGTCGGGGGAAGGAGGGAGGGGCTGGGGGGAAACAATGTTTTAAGGGCTTATTTTACTTCTCGTTATCCTCCTCTGATTCTGTTAGTAATAAATTCACTTTGCAACTTGAGCCCGTTTTGCCCTTGAAATGTTTTCTCCTGATGCTTATGTCCACTTGTGAACCCTTTGTTAATTTTTTCTTCTCTCCTCTGCACAGCTGTGGCAGGGGAGGGTAACCGAGCGACTGGCGTTGGGCCGGTATCAAACCATAGCACTATGCATCCATGCCAGGCAGCCCATTCTGCATGGCAAAAGCCTCCTTCCTAATGATTTGGTAACACCAAGCAAGCTTAACTCAGAGCACTGAATAAAAGATACGAATATCTTTGCTGTAGTTGGATAAATAGATCAATAGATTGATTTTAGAAAAGTCCACCTTTGCCTGACAAAATTATTTTGCCGTTCTGAGACATCAGTATGTACATCCTGTGAATACTGAAAAGGAAATTAATCCAGTCAACACAAGGCAGTTTATTTTTCTTTTTTTTTTTTTTTTTTTTTTTTCTTTTCCATTTTTCATGTCTGTGCAGGCACAACTAAATAAAAATGTCGAAGCAGCTAGATGTCAGGAACAGCTGGTCAGGATGACTTTCTCTCACTGTTCAACTTCTGCTCTTAGAGAAAATCAGGACATTATGACTTCCATTTTCAGGTCATGTGGATCAAATGGATCCTCATCCAGCATCAACCCCACAGAAAGTGTGCAAAAACTTAGATGATCACTACATTCACTGCTTCTTGGTGTTTAAAAGGTGACTCAGCTGATGATGACAAACTCTGTTGTCTTTTCATGAACTGCGACTTAGTGGCCCAGTAACATCTCAGAAATATGTAGCCTTTTTCAAACAGCAGCTCCATTTATATTAATTTCATTTCCTTGATATTCAACTTGAAAGCAAAATCACAATGTTATTGTCATTTCCTCCCCAAAGGCAAAGCCTATGAGGATGCACTGGAAGAGAGACGATTGGGATGGCAGTCTCCTCTTTTACTGATGGCTTAGCTCGTGTCATGGCTGCAGTAACTTGCAGCGCATAGGAAACGGTGTTGGAGATGACAAGCCTCTCACTGATGTGTTATCAACTCTCTTTCACACACTGTGAGTGAAGAGCTCTATGACTCCACCTCTGAAGATTTATTTATCTTCACCCTCAGTGCTATGGTGAGATCAGTCCCGATCCATGGCTGCAACTGAGCTGTGCTGGAAGCAGTGAACACTGGCTCTGTTGCCACACTGCTGCACTTGAGAGCGTGATGGCTCAGAGTGCATCCCTGCTCGAATGCTGTCACCAATTTCTTTCCCCTGTAGGTTCTAGCACAACTGGCAAGTATGAATGTGGCTGGAATAATGAGGTTTTAAAAGACCACCAAAAATGGAGAGTGTACGACCAAGCAGAAACCTTATTACAGATATTAACCAGTATTCATCCTTTTGATGTCATTAGGAGTGTGTTTGCCCATAGGCTGTTTTTTCTTGAGGGCTTGATTGGTTTTTGTTGTTTTTCTTTCAATTGAAAACAAGCAGAAGCAAAGGAAAGATGTAGGCAAAATTAATTCCTTCTGCCTTCAAAGCAAAAATGTTTCTTCTTTTAAAATTCGTGCAATTACCAGAGAGTATTAAAGTATAGTAATGTGAAGATGCATAGACAGTATCATATACAGCCCATTCCATGCTGTAAACACTCCTAAACAACAATCAGACAGAGGCATTAAGCCACTTTTCTCTTTGGTCTCAATGAGCCCATTTACAAGAAGAGGATTTCTTCATCCAAAAGGTCTGAGACCTCAAATTATTGGCATAAATTTACTTCATCCAGACTTGACAGATTTTAGAGATTAAATTATATCCAGGAAGTTTCCAGACAGGTAAGAAGGTAGATTCCTCACCCACAGGAGTTGCAGTCGAAGGATGGACAGATGGACAAAAAGCTAGGGAGGGGAAGCTGGGAGACATGAAGTTCAGCACAAATTCAAAAGGTGAACTGAAGAATTGCTTTTAACCCAATCATTTCCCAAACATCTCAGAGTGATGTTCATTGTCTTGATAGCTTTTTTTGACTGCCTTCCTTCTCCTTTTTTCCTCGATTTTTATTGGCATTTGTTTCCTTTTCTTAGTCTGGTGCATAGCTTATCCTGTATGTGTGCAAATGTAGGTATTTAAGACAATTGCTCAGCCTTGAAAGCAATTCCTCTCTGCAATCACTGATCGCCTAAGAAGGGTTTTGTTCCTGCCCAATAATTGTCATTCACCTGTGACCTCTTTTTGGTAAACTCTTGGTTGTCTCATTATTACTTAAAAAATGGTTATGGGAATAAGAATGTGTTCCATTAAGCAGGCAAGTCTAAGCAAGTGTCTAACACCAGTGCCTATGAAGTTCATCAGAGGAATGCAGATTGATTTTCTTTAAATAGACCAGACAAAGGGTAGAGCATTAGGCTTGTCTAAACAATATGCAAGTCAGCATGGGGCTATGTGTTCTCAAGGAGAGCAAAAATGGATTCATTCCAACAGCAGAATATAACACTGAGAACAGCCTGTGTGTAGGAATTTTGTCTGAAACTTTTAAAGGCATATTTTCCATTGTGTTTAAGAGGAAATATTCCCATTCTTCATGAGCAGATACTCCTACTTTTGAAATTATGGCATTAGCACCTGAATTCAATTTATTTTAATCAGTGTACCTGAGGGTTTTATAATAGCTGCCAAATGATTACTCACAAAGGGGTGTAAAGAGGACCTGAATGGAAGAAAAATAATTTTTATCCATAGAACTAGAGTATTAATATGCTTTAGTGCTCAAAGACTTGTTCACAGAATCATAGAATCACAAAGTCATAGAATGTGCTGAGTTGGAAAGGACACATCAGGATCATTGAGTCCAAATCCTGGCCCTGCATAGGAGACCCCAAGAGTCACATTCTGTTCCTGAGAGTGTTGTCCAGATGATTCTTGAACTCAGGCTCAGTGCTGTGATCCAGCAAGGATCTTCCCTAGGGATCCTGTTCCCATGTATAACCACCCTCTGGGGCAAAAGCCTTTTCCTGATATCCCACCTAAACCTTCCCTGACTCAGTTCCATGTTGCTTCCTTGAGTCTTGTGGCTGGTCATGAGAGTGAAGAGATCATTGCCTGCCCCTCTGCCTCCCCTTGTGAGGATGTTGAAGACAGCAATGAGGTGTCTCCTCCATCATCTCTTCTCCAGGCTGAAGGAAGCAAGTGTTAAAACACCTAGCACAATTTTCAGGAAGCTGAAATTTGTGTAAGACAGCAGACTGTAAGGAAGGCAAAGACCAGAATCCCTGTGGTCCAGAAAGTCTTGCACCCCTGCCCGAAACAATTTTACATCAGAGCAGTATCCAGCAAAGTGGAATTTTATATTGCATAGGAAAAGATTCATAATTTATTTCAGTATATCAAAGTGCTATGCCCTGTTAAACAATCCTAACCATAATTGACAAGATTCCTTGATCTGCCTAGGTTTCCCAGCTGTCTGGCTTCGGAGCTACTAAGAAGCTCAGCATCTGGAAGCCTTTACCTGCCTTGATTTTGTTCCCAGTCTTTGAGGTTGCCAGGCTTCCTGCTGCAGAGTTGGGCCCCAGCTATCAGGTAGCTGGCAGAGGATCAGTCAGGAAACATTCAGAAGTCCCTATCCACTGACAAATGAATGAAGATTTTCTTTTCTTAATTTGATCTGCAGCAGCAGGGCAGGAGAATTGGAATGGTCAGTTCTGGGCAAAGAGCAGCAACCACTCTGATCAACGGTATGTGTTTGCTCAAGGATATCTGCTGGAGACAGGAGCTGTATTTTTAACAATAATACTGGTTCTTGCATTTGAGTTATGGTTCAGGACAGGTAGTGCCAGTACATCTTGAAGAGATGTTTCCATTGGCAGGAAAGTAAGGGCCTGAAGCTCTCTTCCCCTCTCCTTTCACCAGCATCCAAACACTGCTTAATAGCTGCCACTCTGGACAATAGAGAAAATCGAATCCAAGGCTGCACAAATAAATCTCCTTTTTCCCCCTCTTAAATAATAAAGACCTCCAGCTCTCATTTAATTGTAATGGAGAAGCACACTTGGATTACTCTGGAGCTTTTGGGGACAAATTGGCTTACATGTATTTTCAACCAGTTATTCAACTTCTTTGCTGTTCTTGGCATAACTCACAGAACTAATATTTCATGAATGCTTGGAATTGCATCAGTTGTAAATATAGGGTCAGATCCTACGCTGGTACAAATTGTCTCAGCTTTCTTGAGCTGCCTGGAGGCAAGTCAATGTCTGCACTTGAGCAAGCACCCCACTGTGAGTACCCAGCAGCACAGAGCGGGGTGTTCCCTTCCAGTCACAGAGGCAGGAAGGAAGGAAGGGCAGCTCCAGCCTAATAGCAGCCTTAGCACCTTTATTTACTGTGCAGCCTGACAGCAGGAAAGGAAGAAGAGGGGAGCCTTAATTGAGGGTTTTCCATGTGATCTGCAGCTCCTTGCAGGACAGGAGTGGTAACTATGGAGCAAGAGCAACATAAGTGACACCTCTGGGGAAGCCTTTGCTCTCTAACTGCGAGGTGTCTGTGGATTCCCACTGGCATTGCACAGCCACTCACAGTGTTGCTGCACATGTGTGTTGTGGCTCTGTGCTTAGAGACAGTTTTTAAGTGTGCAGATGAAAATTTTTCCAGGCTGGTCTTTAACCCAAAGATGTGCCGGTCGTCTCTAGGAACTATCCAAGTCAGTCACATGGCTCCTTCTTGGCACAGACTAAACACCCCATGGAAGTCTAAGGAATAGAAGATATAGACTCAGTGTGCACTGCAGACTTTTCAGCTTGCTGATTCATTTCAAATAAACCACCTTCTGTGCTAAGACAGAAATGAATTCAGAGTCTGTATCTGTAGGTTACATGCACTATCCTTTCGGTGTAGAGACAAGATGTAGATCAGAAACAGGTGCTAAGTGCAGGATGAAAGTTTAAATAAAGCCTGCTTTTCAGAATGAGGCTCATTCCTGGCTCTTCAGTTGGTTTTCAGAATACTTATGATTTTGGAAAGTGTTTTCTGGTTGCAAAGACTCCAAATCAGGACTGCTGTGGTTATCTAGCTAGTGCAGCCCATGTAAATGAATTGCCCTTGACACTGAGTATATATTTTCAGCTGTTTAATCAGCTCATGATTTCGGGGGCTCTTTTGAGAAGACAAAGTAGCATCTCTCAAATATATATCCCTTCAATTCTCTATAAGCCTCAAAGACTGAGCTGCAGAGAGAAGAAGAAAAAGATTTTTGTTAAAAGGAGCTCTACAAATAATTTATAACAAATCCAAACCAGCATGGCTGAGATTTTGTCCTGAACCAGGACATAGACACCAGCTGTGAGAACAGTGCCAAAGCTAATTTATTTGGGTACCATCATCACAGAAAGAGAGTGGCATTTCACCATCCCTGCACAGGACTGGAGGTGCCATGCCACACTGAGTTCTGATGGAGGGGTGCTTCCAGTCCTGCTTGATCCAAGTAAGAACTCACAAGCTAGATATTTTTGGTGACTTCCACTCTGGAGTAGCTTGCCAGCTTCAAGGGTTATCTGCCACATTTAGGAAAGCCTATTGATATTCCTGTGCATGGTGTGTGAGTCCTAAAGGTGGTAATTTTCTCAGTGTTTGTAGTTCCAAAAAGTATAAAAACTACACAGCTAGAGGATCCTTTTCCATCTTTTACACTTGACAAATTCACTATTCTGTATTTCCCTTATCACAGCCAGTAGCATCAAAATTGAAAATAATATATAGTGGTCTGAAGGTGCAGCCAAAGACACATTTAAATACCCACAGAAGGGGGTAGAAATTATTATAAAGAATGTGCTTTCTCTACCTTGGAATTTTGTCTCTTCTGAAATCTAATATTACAAGGACAGAGCTCAGTCTGTTAGATCATACAATTTAGGAGAATCTTTTTCTTTTCTTTTTTTCTTTTCTTTTCTTTTCTTTTCTTTTCTTTTCTTTTCTTTTCTTTTCTTTTCTTTTCTTTTCTTTTCTTTCTTTTCTTTTTTCTTTTCCTTTTCTCTTCTTTTTCTCTTCTTTTACATTTCTTTTCTTCTTTTTTTTTTTGTTATGCTGTTTGACATTCTGCTACTGCTTGATCTAGACCTGTACAAATTTATCTGATCTGTGTGGGCTTCGTGGGTGCTGTTAGCCATCTGCTGTTAGAATGAATTTTATGATACAGGCACTAAGTTGGACTATCACAAATAAAAAGAAGACAACCTCAAGGAATAAATAACTTAATGCTGCCATTCATTGTGCTGGATTCTCTTTGAAACATCTTCTTTGGGAAATGGAATCTAAACTGTTCTACCCTAAAGCAGAGCATTAGGATTTTTATTTGCACTGGGGAGCTGAAGGTACGTGAACCAGCAAGAGATGAGGAAAAGTGCCAGACAGAGTAAACTGTCATAAGTAAAGACATTTGATCAGTTTAACAAAAAAGCAGAAGGAGCACAAGAGACTCAGGTCAACTCCTCAGTATTGCATTTAAGCTTATTTCCTGGTGGATTAGATGAAATTCAAGCTACTCAGGTTATGTTATGTTTTTCTTCTTACATGGAGCATGCAGAGTTTTCCTTCCTCCAGAGGACAAGTGAGCTGTCAATTAGCAGAGGGTATGACCTCTGCTCACACAACAATATTTTAGCAGAGGTTAGAGCCGCTGGAATCTGGAAAGCAGCAAAGAATCTGGAAACAATTTTTATGCTAAAATAATCTCCATAGTTTTAATTCTGAAGTTTTCTTTTTTGCCCTCCATGTGATGTTTTTAGGGAATGTACTGATAGAATCTGCAAATTTTTTTCTATATATTGTGGTCTCAGTGGCCACTTAGGCTAGACCAGCAGATTTAGCTGGGGAGAAAGTATGCTGCAGTTTCATCTGCCGCAGAAACATCCCAAAAAGCCAAACAAAATACAAAAATACACAAATCACCATTCAGTCAAGACTTACTGTATTTGCTTTGTGCTTTGCTGCACATTGATCACCATATAGGTCTTGTAGATCTAGCAGGTCCTTCCTAAGGAAGGATAAGCAAAGATGTTGAAAGTTTATCAACATTGAAGGAGCACAGCACACTTCTGGGAAAGGCTTCCGATTAGATGAGAATGGGGTCAAAATCTGAGACGGCTGATAGTTGTTCTATTATAAGGTAAGGGTAATCCTAGAGCCTGTGATTCAAACATCTGATTAAGGTTTCCAATGCTTGCCTTGCTGGTAGATGCAAGGGAGGGTTGAAGAGATTTGGTCATGTATTTTTATTCCACATATTGTTGGTGCCTTAAACTGAAGCTATGTTTTAGTGTTCTTGACCACATGCAGGGCACAGGATGAAAGTTGTGGTTTTGATTTGGTTTTTCTTCACTCCAGATATACAACTTGGCTTTGATGAAGAGTGGGGAGGAATTTAGGTTTTTTCTTCCTTTGGAAGACTGAAAATTAGGCACAGCTAACAAAGGCACTTTTCATTGGCATATGTAGTGCTAGTAAATTGTCTTTTGGCCTGCGGTATGTGTTTTCTTGTGCATTCAGGACTAACACAATTGTGTTACAGGACACAGGGAGGATTTTGTCTCCCATTATACCATCAGGGACTGTCGACTTTTTTTTTTTGCCTTCTGTATTGTGGTTGACTTCCTAGGATCATATGGTCATTTTGACTCCAGAAATTTCACCTTATTTCTCAACTGAAAGTCCTCTCATCCTGCACACAGAAATGTTCTGAAATTATTGTAATTGTTCTAAAGAGATGAAGACTGTTACATGGGGTCAGGGATGGTTTCATGAATTTTGGTTTGGGGACATCTGGATCATATTGATCCAGGTGGTGTCTTACTGTCATATGACACAGCAAAGCAAATTTAACAAGCAGAGTTAGACCCATCATTGGTGGAACATTTTGAGAATCATCCACAAGAAATTAGGAGGTGATGAACTTAAGAGGGTTCACTTTTGGATGCTGCTCATCTGAAAGAACATGGCTTCAGAGGCTGTATTTAACCAGATACACATCTTTTTTTAAAATACAGATTTTACGAGTGTCAGCTAGGATTGTATGTCTTGGTTTATACCTACACTCCTTAATTCAAAGGTCTGAACTAGAAAAGCAATTGATCTACCATTTTTTCAGTAGGGTTACTGCAGCAATTCTTAACATTCTAGACTGGTCTCTTGCTTATTTTTGAAAGGACTGTCATATATTTGTTTAGACTAACAGTATAAGGTCAGCGAGATTGCTCATGTGTTAAAACTAGAAACATTGCTGAATTCGGTCTTCCAGCAATTTGAAATTTGCTTATCTGACAGACAGCCAACTTTGCTTTATGGAGATATTTAGGCTATTGGTCTCCTGGCTTAAAAAGAGGGAGCTGGTTTCAGGAGAGGACTTATGAAAATCCTGGTTTAGAACTCACTTTCAGCTTTAATAAAATACCCATGTTTTTTATACCTTAAAACCATGTTGAAAAACAGATTTTTATTTTTACTCAGAGGAACCTAAAAATCTCAAAATATTAACAGGAGATACTTGCATCAATATGATTTGAAGTTCATAACTGAGTCTGGCTGGATCAATCTTTGTTTCTATTAAATGTGCATTTTACATACTTTATATAGAGACATTACAGAAATATAAAATATAAATATATGTATAAATATACATCTATGTACATACAAATATGATCTTCTTATTTACTATAACAGGCTTTATCATAATTATAAATAGACCTAAAGAAACAATTAGGGAAAACATGGTTAAAAATTGCCTGAAATGTCAAACTGATGAGTCAAGCTTTGTATTTACTTCTTTATTAACCCAAAACACTAGGCATAATACAGAATAATGTAAGCCAATCAGGCTGCACATGAAAATAATGCCTTGTAATTCACCAAGACTGCTGAAA
This sequence comes from Drymodes brunneopygia, assembly GCA_013400955.1. Classification (NCBI taxonomy): domain Eukaryota; kingdom Metazoa; phylum Chordata; class Aves; order Passeriformes; family Petroicidae; genus Drymodes; species Drymodes brunneopygia. Next base: position 101,656 of record VZTZ01024236.1, on the reverse strand, counting down.
ATAACAGTCATCACCAATGAGCCCATCTAATAAACATACGCACATTTTCTTCCTGACTGGTTTTAAATGATGAACAAAAGTTTTCTACCTGACCCTCCTACCAAAGCACTGATTCCATTTCTCAGTTTTAAAGAGCACTCTTACACACAAAACCCCCTGGAGTTCGGATGAAGAGACTTCAGTACCTTCTGATGAAAATAGACACCACCTGGTTCCTCAGTGCTTGTTGTAGGCAACCCTGCATGTGTTCAACCAGAGCTCTGTGTGGAGCATCTCTACAGGACATGGCCCTGAGAACATGTGGAATATATATGGATGATTACTCAGATTCCCTCTTGTAAGAGCAGAGATGAGTACTTGCAGAAAGATCAGAAAATGGTAGGGAGCAGGTTAATTTACAGTAGCTTTCACCAGCACGTGCTGGATTAAGACAGCCAGAGGTACAAAGAGGGAAGATACATTAGTTATGCAACTTATTCATGGTCACAGTCTCTGTCTAGGATGTAAAGAAGGACATTAAAGCAGCTCTCTGGTGTTTCTGCAGCTGCTGGGAATGTGTCTGTGCAGGTGGAATCCCAGGAGTCTTGTTAAGGCAGCTTTTAATTTGCTTCATTGTTTTAGGAGAGACTCAGAACCTGTGCTTCTGACCTCTGGCTTTAAGAAACATCAATTGTATTATTTCTCAGCAGGGGTTTGGCCAATGTTTATTTTCTGGATTAATAATTTTTAGTATTCACCTCCTAAAGCAAATGTTTTACATCCTTGAGTGAGGCAAATAAATATGCACACCAAGAAAAACCCTGTGTGACCCTTTTCTGTGCAGCAAAAGGTGGTTGTATGAGAACTACAGCTCTAATATATGCTCATAAAATCTTTCATTTATTATTTATATAATTATTTGCAGAGAGCTGTTGCCATGACAACTTTTACACATGGTGAGATAAGTTCTCACATAGACAGTAGTCACGACTCCAAACACTGTCACACGAAGATAAGTCTACATGGACATTTCAGGCTTGGCCAGATTTTTCTAAAGTATTTATTGATATGAAAATAACTTTCTTCTGCCAAATTAGAGAAAATAGCCTTGTTTCAGCCTGTCCTCCTTAAAAAACAAAGTTTAATGAATAATATTTTCCATCCAACTGTCTGCTTATCCTCTCCTAATATCCTTCAAATCTGCTGGTATAATTTCAATTACCTTTCACTATGATGTCTCAAAGATACTTAAATCTGACACACTTCATGGATAGTGGTTGTATGAAGGTGCAAGAGTACTAAAATAGTGTGTCACAGAAATAAATATTCCATCACAACCATGAATGTGGTGAGCTCCTTTTGTACACTACTTCAGACAGCATCAAACTGGCCGAAACTCATGCTATTTTTGTTGTAACTAAAGGGGAATCAAGGCAGAAAAGGTGGAGCTGTGGGAAGGTGGAGGCATGAAGAGTTCTGGTGGAGACTGGAGATGGGGCAGGCAGGACAAGAGTTCTTGTAGTGATGGGGCTGTGGGCTTGCGGGGCACAAAATAAAATGAAATGAAAACTTCATTGAATTCTGTCACTCAAGGATAACAGCTTCCACATTATGCAGCCTAGAGCAGCCTCCAGTTTGGGGAGCAAGAGCTTAGCAATATTTGAGGCAGTCTAGGCTGCTTGACTCCTCCAGTCTCACTCTTTGGGGCAGAGACTTCCAAGCATAATGAATGACATACACTACACGTGCAGGGGTTAGAACTGCCTGTCAGACAGTCCAGGCAGTCAGCTGGCACCACAGCCCCCTGCTTTGGTAGTGATAATGCAAGGCAGACTTCATCCTTGGACAACCTGAAATGCATTTTAATCCTTGGACTGAAAGAAATTGAGCTCCTCTTAAGTTTCACAGCTTCCTGCCACTCAACAGTGACACCAAAAGCCACCAGAATCTCTCCAGGCTTCTCAGTATATATTGGATTATGGGGATCAGGTTTCATATTTGGAAATACAATATGGTTTTGTTTGGAAATGAATATTCATTTGGATATGCAATGATAGATATATGAATGTTGGACAGTTTTTGTTGAGAAATTCTATATTTGTGTGTGCACTCCCTCATGTTAGTTGCTCTAAAGTGTGAGGATTGAGGGAAAGAGACACATTCTTTGAATGCATAAATATGAACAATTCCAATCACAACATTCCAAAGCAAATGAGAAATAAGGTCATAATGCCTAAAAAAGTATTCTGTATATGTTCACTTAACTGACTTCTTCACTGCAGATATTGGTCTGCCTGTTATCAGTGATGTAGGTTCAGAATCTTTAAAAGTCATTCCAGTTTTAGATGTCTGTACATGAGAGTTTGATGCCTGTGATCAACCATTTTGTTTTAATTTAATTATTATTCACTACAGAACATGTCAAAAGCCTTGGAGGGTATCAGAAGCCTGGAAAATGAAGTGGGTTGACCATGGCTGGATGCCAGATGCCCACAAAAGCCACTTTATCGCTCCCCTCCTGAGCGGGGCAGGACTGGGTGTCTCAACATCACATTAGATGATGATGAAGAAGGGCAGGTTTCTTTTGGCATCTTTCCACTGTACTCCTTAAATTCTGCCTTGAAGCACATCACATTTAACACCTTTTCTCTTATCCCTCTTTCTCTTTCACTCTTAAGGAAGCTTGATAGTCAAAGATGAGTGATTCATGCACTGCATGATTTTTCAATAGAATTAAAGTCCTGAAATTCTCTCAATTCAAAGGGAATTAAATAAAACATTTTCTAAGAGCACAAAGTAAACCGAACAGCCAAACAACAGTGTGAGAAATTTTCAGGCAATGCAGAAATAGCCAATAAAGCCAGCCAGTCAAGGCTGCCAAGAAGCCAGATGCTGTGATAGGAAGAGCATTTTTCACAGCTTTGAGTCACTGTCATGTGATTTCCAGCTGAAGAAAGAAAGAAGACACTCTAATGGTATTAATTTGTTAAGATTGGTGACACCTTAAGTGTTTAATTTCCTAATCTTTTTCTTTAAAGTTTGACAGGAATTTGAGAATAATTAAAAGCCCTTCTGATATCTGGGTCTGATTTTGGTGGCCTCATACTTATCCTCATTCATTTTTATTACCAGGTCACCATAAATGTCATCATAATTCACTAACTAGGTGCTATTTGAACAAGAGTGGGCTGGGACTGAAGTAGAAAGAGTTTTGGAAACCAGGCTATTAGGTACTTAAGCAAGCTTTCCCCTATAGCTCTTCCACAACTTCCTGGCACTATGCCTGGCTTCAGCTAGCACTGATACTTTGTTTTCTTAAGCACCACCTTCATTTACAATTTTTTCCTAAATGAAATAATGCACTCAATCTGTAAGTGGAACATATTTTATCTGTGTATTTTTTCATTCCTCTCTATATGCAGTTCATGGGCTTTCAGAAATAGGCAAATGGAATTAATATTTTGACATGAAGATTGTAAAAAATGTTTGGAATAATATACAAGATCAGGTGATTTTAACTGTTTTTTTAACTACTTATAATTATGATATCACTAGTTTTATGTATCTGTATTGCTTGTGCTACTGAAAAAGTCACAAAACAGAAAAAAAGGGGAAAGAAATTGGAACTGCTTACCTATTCTCACAAACATGGCACCTCATTAAATCTGGCTGCCACATAAAGGGCTTGCATACTTTGAAATATTTCTGAGGGCCGTCCTGGGGATTCTAGGACAGAGAATACCACCTTGATAGAAAGTCAGTCCGCTGAAAAGCAGCACTGATTCAGGACAGGAAAACAGCCTCCTAGATAAGCAGATCTTCTGAAAGTGTCAACAAATAAGGCACCAAAGGTTGGCATACTTCCTGAATACTTTCAGCTAAGGCATCAATTTCCTTTTCCTTTTTGTCTTTGCAAACAACTTTTCATTATAAACTTTGGAAAGCTTCCAAGAGTGTTTGGATTTAGACCTATCTCTCCCAAACGGAAATAGATTCTCCTACCTGCAACACTCATGTTAGTATAATGAGGGCCACTTTTGCTGCTAGGAGGCTTTTAGGAATTAGTCACTGAACAAACCACCTGTAACTCTCAATTATTTTCATCCGTCCTCTATTCTGAATGAGGAAAAATCTTATTATAGACGTGGAGAATGCCAGAGGAAGAATGGAGCCTGCCTACTGAGCAAGAGACAGTGAAGCAAAATAATAAAGACATATATTTCCCCTAATCTTAGCTGAGAGGTCACCCATCACCACAATTAAACACACAATGTTACTGTTACTTAAGGAAAGTGAGGTGCAGAAAAAAATTAGAAAAGTATGCTGCAAAAAGAACGACATAAACTTCTTCCATACATCTTCTGAAAAAAAAGAGAATATTCCTCTCCTATCAGTTCAAGGGCATTTCTCAGGAGCCTTTCAGCTGAAAGAATGACAGTCTTGCTCCACTACTTGACGTTCTTACCTCAAACTGCAGCAAAGAAATGCATCTTTCACTGGAAAGCATATTACTTCAAAGATGATGAATTGAAGGTAAGAATTAGTCAAGGGCCTATTCCAAGTGCAAGAAGTGCAAAAAATGGTGGAAATAATTTAATTCATTAGCTAGTTAAAATTAGTGATAGAAAACAGAAGGACATATCTCTTTACCCCAACCTCAGTCATGGAAATAACAAGTGTAGAGAAATGGCTTTTGTTTTCTTTTTCATCATGTCCACAGCATCCCAGCTGCAAAAAGCTTTCACGCCTCTCTCCCAGAGAAATCCAAAGGCAACACATGCCCCAGCCTGATCACGCTGGCATGCCAACGCAAATGGCAATTTCAATCGCTATGTTGTATCAGTTAAATCAACACACCAGTTGATCTGCTGGGTAACAAATTTGAAAAGCTCTTCTCCCTGAAGAGAATCAAGTCTCTGTGTTGTTTTCTGTTCTTTAATGTACCCTTGTAACTATGCACCCTTCCCTTGGGAACAGCAGGAGAAACCAAGATACTCAAACTGTGCTTGAACTGCAGGCACCTCTGCAGAGATAAGAGGCTATGATGAGCTCTCTTTTGCTGATTCTCAGCTTATTCCTGAGAGTACATGTTGTCACAGCAACGCACCATCTTTCACAAGAATGACATAATCTCTCCATTGGAAAGACTTTTTTAAACAAGACTGCACTCCCATTCATCTCCTAAAACAATCTCTCAATGACTCTCAGAAACTGAATGCTCCTAGGACCAGCATCTGTAGCAGAGTGTGTGTCCTTGCATTGTAGGAGGCTCTGGTTGTTATCCACCTTTCTGCTAGAACAAACACCTCTCTCAGCATTCATTAATGCCATTGTGAAATACTGGAAAATTAAAATGTAAATGGTTTGACCTTGGATCCTGCAATAGAAAAAAAAGCACTTTAGGGTGAAAAGCTAAATTTTCAAAGTGACATACAACATAGACTAAAGAGAGAGTTTTGTCTCTCTCGTGAGAACTCATCATCCAAATGTATTCCTTGGTTTTGAATGGAGACATTGATTTCATTGAATTATTCCACTTAGGAATACCTCTCTTTGCTGTCCATCTCAATCCTTCCCTCAGTGGATCTCCATCATGGGGACGGCACTGCTAGGCAGCCAGGGACCCTGTCCAGAGCACCACCACCACAGAGAGCACTAGCTGCTGCTGGGCACCAAGTGGCTCAGACAGGTTCAGTTCAGTGTTAACTAAATTCAGATGTCTGGAAGAGACTTTGCTGGCTCAGCCAGTGCAATCACCTTGTTATAAGGCACATGACAGATGTTAATCTCCTATGTTCTTAAAGAACCTCAAGCTTCCCCAAACAGGTCAGTTCATTTTTAACCTAGTCCTAGGAATGACACATGTTCCTATGACATTACATCAGTTTTTTTGCTGGTTTAGTCCATTACTTCTTGTATGCCTGGTACGGTCATGGAGCACTGGTTCTTCTTCACCCTTTCAGTAACATTTTCCATCTTTGAAAACTGTTGTCACATCCTCCCTCAGGCTCCTCTTTGCAAGCTAAACTGTCTCAAGTTCAGATTTTTGTTGTAAGTCATGAATCATTTCTAGATGGCTTGACCAAGCCAAAAGAGAGCATTTGTTGCAGCAACCCTGACAAATTAACCTTGAAACAAATGATCATTTTAGTATTTTTAAAATGAAGTTTTGTTTTGTTTCTATTTCTTAATTTCATAAGTATTTAATGACTTCATATCCCAATATGGGATGAAAACACATGTAGGAAAATCTGAATTTCACATGGAAATTAAATTCTAGCATCGAGGTGACACTTGTGGGTGGTTTGCCTCCCTGCAGCTTCAGGTCAGGGGATGATGTATGTGAACATGCAGGTCATGAGGCTAAAAGTAAAAGATGGAACAAATTACCAAATTGAAAAATATCTGTTCTGTTGATTGATACTGTAGTTGGCAGGTTATTAGAGATTAAGTGCAAAATCTGTTTTGGGGAGTTATTTTTAGTGGGTGAATCTTGTACACCTTTAACTTCACTATGCATAAATTGGCAGCACAATCTGAAAGCCTTGTCTTGCAGCTCCCTGCGGTGCAAACTGCTTCTCTGTCTGGGCCAGGGCCTTGTCCTAGTTTAACTGTTCATGTCAATGACTACAGTTCTAAGCTTGATCTCTGGCATTTCTTCCTCTAATGTTTTACTTAATTTCTTTTATGTTTGGGTTCTAAATCTGTTCCTGCTGACCGGGCTGCTCTCATCACTGTAGATCTGAATTTTGAACCTATGTAAGCCTCTCCTTGTCACCTTCTTAGCATTTAACCCGAAGAGTAGAGGGAGAAATGTTGCAAGCATTTCAATAACTTTCAAGCCAATGTCCACAAGAACGTTGAGTTGGCTGAAAATTAATTGTTTGCTGCTGGTTTTGGATTAGGCTTTAGTCCTGCAGCATATAACTCATGTTCATATAGGTGAGATGCTGGGAATGTATGACTGGAAATAGGATCGTGCAAAAACATCTTTTTGAGTGGAAGCTGAGAGTTTGGCTTAGGTTATTGTGTGACCCCTATGTATTTAACTATTAGCTTTACAATTTCTCCAGTTGCACTGTTGCTTCTGGTCATGTCTATTCCTTTACAGAGCAAATCACACATATTAATCCAGCAGAAAACTATCTAAAAAATCTGCTTAGTTTGCTGAAGTGGCTAAGGAGCGTGTCGGGCAGTAGTGGCACAAGAGTCAACTTTCCTTGCATGAACCTTCATCTCTCGATTAGAGATGAAGTAAACCCTGGCACTTAAAAACCCTTGGTGACCTTAGGGCCAGAAACACCAAGATGAGATCCTTTGTATGCAATATGCTCATGTTACTGTAAGGATGATCACTTTGAAATATGCTCATTTTCTGTGTTGTTGTGTGCTACTTTTGTTCAAAATTATCTCTAATTACCAGCTTTCCATTTATAAACAATGCTTCCCTCCATTTCTCATATCCTTCTGGACAATTGCTTCTCAGATTCTTCAGTTCTCATCTGCTACCTCACATGATACTAAATGACTCTAATAATACTAGAAAGAACCCTTTGACAAGTACTAAATTAAATAGTAGCAGGTAGCTGAAAATTAACAGTAGCACATTTACCTGGGGATGTGCAAAAGAGAATGTGACTTTCTATTTCACTTATTGATAAAAAAAGAGTTGCTAAAGGTATACCACAGCTATTTTGTTTATAATTTATTTTAAGATGCAACACATCAATAGAATAGTTTTGGGATTGATTCAATCCAGCATAGATTGTCTACGTCAGAGCTAGTCACTATAACAGCTAGTGGAGAGAATTACTCTTACTGGACAGAAGTTCACAACATTCTTGTGTAAACTGGGTCATTTGAATTGTATCTTTAAATTCTATTGCCTGTAAAGGGAGGCCATAGCTATTAGTTTAGATGCAGTAGTATTTTACTACAGTGGTACAAAGCCAGAGAAAGACATGGCAAGATTTTTTTTACATGATGTAATGTCTGTCATTAGGCCAGCTAAGTATTTTTGCAAAAATGACACCAGATTTTGTGTGAGACATTTTTTCAGGTATAAAAGAAAAGATGCAGATTTTAGAGGAAAACACAAACTGAGAACAATTTCTCAGCATTGGCTTAGAAAGAGATGCAAAATTAGCACTCTCCAGCCTAGGTCCTTTCTCTGCCAATCAGTTTCCAATGGCATGTGTAAGAGTGGTGAAGACACAGGATGATCTTACAGGATAGAGAAGAATAGAACCTGCAGACTGGGGAGAAGCTTGTGAAGACTGTCAAGAGAAGCAAAAGCAGGAGAAGGGGAGCTCACATGCCAGTGATCATTGACTTCATCCACACGAATGACAATGTCAATTCAAGTAATGACCAAGAAGTGGTTTGAATATCTGTTCTTTCTCTATCTGGTTATGGCTCTCTGGGTTGTTATGTCCTGTGTATTAGGCAGGACATTCAATAAAACCTAGAAATAACTCAGAAAAGGAGAGAAGTTTGCCCTCTGATAGTGGTGGGCCTTCTTCAGTAGACTACAAAGCTCCTGTAAATACTTTCTGGTGATTCTTTTGTCTATTTCCTCCTCCATCCTATCTCAGACCTGCATGAGGATGTGAATTGGTGCGTCATGCTGGGGTCTGCAGGCAATCCCCCTGACAAGTGACCATCTGGGGATAGGAGAAAACCCAAGGAACAAATGAACTTCAGAAGAAAAAGAATCACAGAATGGTTGGGTTGGAAGGGACCTTAATGATATGTGGTTCCAACCCCTCCCTGGCATGGAAAGGGTCTCTTTCCACTTAACAGGATAGTCCAATAGGATCAATCTTTGGGACAGTGACAGCTCTAGGTGGTGCTGAGTGACAAGGCTCAGCCTGGGAAGCAAAAGATCCTGCTTGGATCTGTGGGAACCCCCTTTAAATTGCTGACAAGGAATCATAGGGCTCTGTGATTGTGTGCCCACAGGGAGCAGAGTCACCCAATGGGGTGGCTCTTTGGAGCTGCAGCTGGCCAGCCAGACTTGGAGAGATGAAGCTTCTCACTGAAATGCCTCTGCACTCTCTGGCTGCTTGTTAGGCAGCAAACCTGTGGTGGTATAACTTATATCAAAACTTCCCGGCATAAAAGGGGGGGCGGAATCGGAAATGAGGTATTCCAGAGCAGTTACTACAACTTCCGCCTCCAAAAAACTCATAAAAACTCGGTGAGCACGTGGAGAAGTTTTCTTTTCGGCTTCCGGTGGACTGGCAAGACGTGCCTTTCCTCTCCCCCCTTGTACCGTGCTGGTGCAGAGGGGGGAGGGGG
>VZTZ01024236.1:0-92120 GCA_013400955.1 Drymodes brunneopygia | reverse complement strand
GAAGCTAACACCATAGGAACTGCGTTTCCTATGGAAAATCAGCATGAAAGAGCAAGAGAAAGCTTCTCTCCCTTACATGGGTTGGAAGGGGACCTGTTCCAGAGGGTGGTTTCTTTAACTACAAGTCAAAATGTTACCTTTTGTTTGGTCAGTAAAAAGAATAAGGAAGTGTGGGGGGGGGGAAAGGGGAAAGAATATTCTAAAGAAATCTTGTTCTAATTCCTGATTGTCATTGTTATTACTTGCTTTAAGTTTGTTAATAAATTTCTTTTTATATTCTTTAAAGTATAAACCTGCCTTGCCTACTATTAGTCCTTACCTCACAACAAAAATCAAGTAATTTTAGTGAATGTGCTAAAGTTTAACCAGAGAGCTGCTGCAACTAATATTTCTGCCTAGTTTTCAATTCCCCAAACCTCTAAACCCGCAACAAGATCCTGCTTGGATCTGTGGGAACCCCCTTTAAATTGCTGACAAGGAATCATAGGGCTCTGTGATTGTGTGCCCACAGGGAGCAGAGTCACCCAATGGGGTGGCTCTTTGGAGCTGCAGCTGGCCAGCCAGACTTGGAGAGATGAAGCTTCTCACTGAAATGCCTCTGCACTCTCTGGCTGCTTGTTAGGCAGCAAACCTCACCAACCATCAAAATTAAACTACTTCCTTAAAATCCATAATCCGATTTACAATATAATTTGCATTTAGTAAATGTTTGTTAATTGTTAATGAGATAACTGTTGGTAAATATGAATTATTTAAGGCCTGACAAATATGATTTGATGTCTATTTGGCCAAATTTTCAAGGGAGTAATTATATAGAGAGTGAATTAGAGCAAGCTGCATGCTTTTGTCCTTAGAAACTGGCTAATCAGAGGGCTACCTAAACATTCTGTGGTTCAAATTTGACCAGAGATGCTTTTGGCTATGCATGGATCCATAAACAAATTTAAAGTCTGCATGTGAAAGCAAATCATCCTGTGTTTTAACAAATGTATCTTAATCTCTATAAGCAAATAATTCCATTTTAGCTATTTTTCACTCTAGACTATATTTTGTTTTAGTTTTTTTCTGTTTTATAGTTATGGAAGAAATATGTTCTCATTTATAAATTATTTATTTTATATTAATTAAATATCTTAATAAATCTAAATTAAATATACTTAAAGTATTTAAGTTCTACTAAAATAAACAAACAAAATCTTGTAAAGGTATAATCCCAAATCAAGTCTATTTTGACTGCACTCTTGTTTAGATTTTCATCACCATTTTTGCACACTAATATTTTTAATGGGCTTCAAGAGCATGTATCCAAGAGCTGAGGATCTCATATAATGAATCTTTTACATCTGCTAGCTCTGTGATTCCAGTGCTTGCTATTGAATAATATATTAAACATTTTCAGGCTCCTATGTTTGCCAGATGAGAGCTGCAATGGTTTCTTCATGTTCATTTATTCTCTGCATTTGAGAAAGGCCACATTAACAGCCATGATGCTGCTGTTGTTTAACAACAGAAAAATATTAATAAATAGATCAGAGAACCTGCCTAGATTTACCTTTCCACAGAAAACAAGGAAAAAGCATCTAGCCCTGCCTTTTGATAGTGTCCATACGAAGTATGCCTACATGGACATGAAAACACCAGCTACTATATATGGAGAACTACTGTCTTACCTTCCAATAAGAAATGTTAACTCATTTCAAGGGAAGCAGAGTTGTCAGCAGTGGCACCTGGTGATCTGTGCTCATGTCCACAATTCTGTCTTGGTTATAATTTTCAGGTAGGCTTGCACCTCATGCTGTGTTTCGTTCATGTAAGTATTGTACTGGAAATCAATTACAGGTGGAATACTTCCTTTTCTATTGATATTATGTTTTTCATTATGATTTAGTGTACTAAGGAAGAGACCTGGGTATCCCATTACTCCAGTTCACCAACAGAGATTGTAGATGAGCTGTAAGTAAAACTATTGGGAGTTGGAAGCTAGGTAAGGTATGGCAGAGCAGCCACTTCATCATTCAGTATATTCACTTGGAAACATGGGGATGAAGGGCTCCCAGAAGTTAAGTTTTGCAAAGGAAGAGTGTGGCTGACATGCTTGTGAGGAGGAGAGGTAGGTGTGATTTTTACCTAAGAGGTTGGGGAATTATATGCTAAATGCTGTAGGGGTTGAAAATTGTCTAAAAGCCAGGTAGAGTGAGGACATGGAAGGTGGGACAGGACAAGCATGTTAGAGCAGACCTGTGAGGCCTGAGAACATAAATATATTAATAAAATATCATGAGAAATATATTAATCCTCCACCCAAACCAGACCATACTTATAAGAAGGAAAAGGACTTTTCTCTAGCCAGTTAATAATGACTATGACAATGTGAAATGGGATTAGAACCTTTCTCCAGCCACTTAATAACATCTATGACAATGTGTGAGGGAATTAATCTATAGTGTAAACCCAAGTAGAAGATTTAATATAATCCCAGTAACACAAAAATAATTTTCATTCTGTGATCAAGAAAGAAGAAATGTAGCCATGCACCCAGTATGTTCATATATATCATAAACATGTTGAATGCTAAAGCAGAATAGATGAGGACAGCTTGTATTCACTTTTGAAAGCCTATTTTCATCAGGGTTTAGTCTCTCAAGTTTTATATCCATTCAGGATCCAGCATTATGAGAGAACAATATTTTTCAAATTCAGGTCTGAGCAAAGTGGCCATTGGTATATGTAGCTATTACACTGCACTGCATTAGCACAGTTAATCAGGAATGATCGTCCCCCTTCAAGGAGACAGAAAGACCACGATAAACTAGGCTAAAATGTGCTCTTGGGCCTGAAGAAGTTTTACAGCTCCAGAAACATTCATCACTGGTAACTCAAGGCTAATAGCTGTGAAATTTCTAAAGGGAATATTTTGCTTCAACATTCAAATGACCTGAGGTTTAACAATGTTTCATTGCAGCTGAATTAAATGTTTTGGTATCTGGAGAAATGGTGTAAAAACCCTCCCTTAACTCGTTCTGTGCCCTTTTTGTAGATGTGTGTCAATTCTATTGGTTTAATGAGAGAGACTTGTGGATCTGTAGATTTGCACAAAAAAGGGAAAAAACCCTGAAAATAATCCATCCATAGTCCCATGCTTTTATTGTGGTTTTTTGGTTTTTTTTGGTTCTGTTTTTTTTTGGGGGGGGGGGGGGGGGTTTGGTTGTTGGTTGTTTTTTTTTTTTTTTAAAAGGAAAAATGTCCCCAGACTTAAAAAAATTTACATCTGAGGGAACAGTCAGCTGTAGGTCATTGCATAGTCCTTGGAACACATTATCTAATTTTGCCATTAAAGTTATATGGAGCCATTTGGCTTGTGTGTAGGTTCTGGGGATGATTAAAATCTTTGGAGTGAGTCTTCAGTTAGTTAAATTCAAAAGGATTTCATCCAGGAAGATGAAATGAAGCTAAATGATTGTTGTTTGCTACAATAGGTCATCTGACTTAAGGATACTATTACCAGAAGGATAACTAAGAGCAATTATTAATCATGAACATTTTGGGGGAAATTCACGCACAAGACCCACTTGAGATAGGTTCCTGTTTATCATTACCTGTCTTTTCTATGCTTAATTAAATTAGCATAAATACTTTAACAAGAGATGAAACATGATACTGAAATTAAACAAGTTGCAGCACCTTAAATGTTCTGTTGAAATTTCCAGCAGGCAAAAGACAAAGAGGCAAAATGAAAACCATATAATATCTCTCATGCAAATGCCACAAGGGAATTCTTCTGTGTTTGCTTGTGATTTTAATCAGACCTTGCTGATAAACCCCATTTCTCTTCTATTGATTACCTTGCACTCCTGAAATTTTCCCTACAAAATCTGCAAGACTGAATAGAGACTATGATGCAAGCCTATCTACATGAACACAACAAAATATGACCTTAAGAAAGATATCCATCCTGGCCCTTTGCCTTTTGTACCCAAGAAGCAAGTACCAGCCCAGTATACCTTTTTCACAATATTTGGGATATTTCTTGGAGACACCAAAGTAGAATGTAAATTTGGCCTGTTGGAAGGACAAGGCATTTTTATCTGTGGTGATTTTTATAGCTATTGCATTCACATTTCTCATTGCCCATAACTTTACAATATCAAATAGTGCATTTCATGTTTCTTAATGAGGGCTTTGCATTAAGGCTGAAGTGCTTTGAACTCTGTATGCTTCCTTTCAGCACAGCATGGGTCCTTGGCAGAAAGTCTACTGATCACAAGGAAGACCAAGACGAAAGAACATTAGGGAAAATGAGGGCATTCTTGTGGAAGCCAAATTTTGTCTCCTACCACCAGTGAAGGCTATATTTTATTTGCTGAGTACATCAAGCTGTGCTGCTAAAGGAATGTGATTGTGGATCTGCTTGCAGTTCCTTTTTCTACAAACTCCATCTCATTCACAGGAGCTGCATGGAGTAACATAGCCCAGGAAACTACGGCTCTAAGCAGCATGCATTAAAGCTGGGGGAAGAGGACAAAGTCAAGTCATTTGCCAAAGCTCAGAGCAAAGTAGTGGCAAACGTCTTGCTAGAGTTCAGGGATATTTTGCTGCAGACTTTTGTTTGCCTAGTAACCTGTCGTCTTTTAAAAGTGCTTTGGTGGCTTCAGACCTTCAAGAAGATAAGGTTTATTAAAAGAGAAATCATCATACAATAGAAGATATGACTGAAATCAAGCCAAAGAAGTAATAGAAAAGGCACTAATTTGCAGGAACAACAAGAGGAAAACATGAGTGAAAATCAACCCTGCTTGAATATTACAGGGAGTTTTTCTTGAAATAATTCCAGTCTAATTCATGTGAGATGCTGTCCTGAGAGGTTTTTCTACTGCCCTCACTTCTCCACTATGCCAAATGGTGACCATGTTAACACATTTCAGTTACCTTGCAGTTTCCCAAGGAGCTGAACAGAGAACACTCTTATGGCCTAGGGATTCAATTACCCTAATTAGCTTAATTTAGTGGTTCTTTTACATCTAGAGCACAGGAAAAGGAACAGTATGTTTGCATCTCTATTTAATCAGAAAAATTTGCTAATTTGAAAACTCTACAGTGATACACCACTGAAACAATAAAAGTTACTGCCACTGGTCAGTCCTCAGAGACATCTTATGCCTCCCATGAATCACAGAGAGGGAGTTCTGGCTATCCCAGGCGTAAAAAACCTCAGTGGACACCCAACCATTTTAATAAACCAGACGGGAGCAATTTCTTTTCCTTAATCTACAGAAACATATGCCTCTGCAGGATGGAGGGTCAAACGAGACAGTGAATGACATCTTTCTATGGCCAATGTGATTGGTATTCTAAACTTCTTTCCTTTTAGGGTGGCCATCTACAGCTGTCTAATGTTAAATTACATCCAGGGAATCTTGCCCAGCCTTTTCCAATGGAGCCCCTGAGCAAGAATGGAAGGATTTTATTATTTGGCTCCCCAATGGGGAACTTTGTGCCCAGAATGAGCTGAAAAACAATAAAAGTTTTTATTGTCACTGATGGAAAAAATTATAAAACAGACCAACTCTTGTTACCCTCATAGAATGAGAATGAGAGAATATGTTGTATTTTTACTGTATTGGCAATATTTTCAGTTTCTGAGAACTTTTGGTGACCAGAAAACTAGGCTAGAGGGAATTCCAGGTCAGGTTAGAGTATTTAACCATGTGGGCAGGACATACAAATCCAACTTACAGCTTCAACTTACCATGTGGTAGATTTATACTTTAGGTTTTCTTTTACAGTCAGATGCATTTTAGCAAGAATCATTTTGTTTCACCTTTTTGACTCCTGATGTTATATTTTTTCACTCTCTCAGCCTCAGGGGATCAGATTTTTCTTGAAATTCCTTGACTAAATATTACCAAAACTAATGGTCTGTCAGAAAGTTTGAAGTAGAAATAGAAATGAAGATGGCTGCAAAATCACACTTGCAGTAGACTTTAATATTTTTAAATTCACTCCTCTTTTAAAAGGTGTTGGAGCTTTACAGAAGGTATCACTATCATTTACCATTTGTAGAGATCTGGCTGTATTATCGAGGGAAAAGGGTAAACCACAACTCATTATGTTCTGAGATAAAGAACTGAAAGATACTGAACAGAGGAATTTGAGACCAACCCAAAACAGATATTGGAAATGGAGGGATAAAGAGGAGCCTTAACCTCCAAAATGTGCTGACTAAAGGAAGGATAAAAAAATCAAACCAAAAAAACCCTAAATATGAAACTGTAATGGGTTNAACTTTGTGCCCAGAATGAGCTGAAAAACAATAAAAGTTTTTATTGTCACTGATGGAAAAAATTATAAAACAGACCAACTCTTGTTACCCTCATAGAATGAGAATGAGAGAATATGTTGTATTTTTACTGTATTGGCAATATTTTCAGTTTCTGAGAACTTTTGGTGACCAGAAAACTAGGCTAGAGGGAATTCCAGGTCAGGTTAGAGTATTTAACCATGTGGGCAGGACATACAAATCCAACTTACAGCTTCAACTTACCATGTGGTAGATTTATACTTTAGGTTTTCTTTTACAGTCAGATGCATTTTAGCAAGAATCATTTTGTTTCACCTTTTTGACTCCTGATGTTATATTTTTTCACTCTCTCAGCCTCAGGGGATCAGATTTTTCTTGAAATTCCTTGACTAAATATTACCAAAACTAATGGTCTGTCAGAAAGTTTGAAGTAGAAATAGAAATGAAGATGGCTGCAAAATCACACTTGCAGTAGACTTTAATATTTTTAAATTCACTCCTCTTTTAAAAGGTGTTGGAGCTTTACAGAAGGTATCACTATCATTTACCATTTGTAGAGATCTGGCTGTATTATCGAGGGAAAAGGGTAAACCACAACTCATTATGTTCTGAGATAAAGAACTGAAAGATACTGAACAGAGGAATTTGAGACCAACCCAAAACAGATATTGGAAATGGAGGGATAAAGAGGAGCCTTAACCTCCAAAATGTGCTGACTAAAGGAAGGATAAAAAAATCAAACCAAAAAAACCCTAAATATGAAACTGTAATGGGTTGATGCTGGCTGGGTGCCAGGCACACACCAAAACTTCACCATCACAGCGTTCTGTGGCTGGACAGGGAAGAGATAGTATAATGAAGAGCTCATGGGTTGAGATAAGGACTGGGAGAAATCACTCACCAAATATAGTCATGGGCAAAACAGGGTAGAAATAGAGATATTAATTGAACTTATTGCTAACAAAATCAGAGCAGAATAATGAGAAGTAAAATAAGACATAAAAAACCCCTTCCCTTCACCCTCAGGGAATGGGGATTATGGTCAGTTCATCACCTGTGGTTTCCCCCACTGCTCAGGGAGAGGAGTCATTCCCCTGCTGCACTGTGGGTCCTTCCCATGGGAGGCAGGTCTCCATGAACTTCTTGGATATGAGTCCATCTCACAGGCAGCAGTTCTCCACCAGCTGCTGCAATGTGAATCCATCCCACAGGCAACAGTCCTCCCCAAACTGCTGCAACTGAGTCACTCTTCCATAGAGTGCAGTCCTTCAAGGACAGGCTGCTCTAGTAGGGGCTCCTTTCTCCATGGGCCTCCCATGGCATCACAGCCTCCTCTCAGGCCTGCTTGGGTGGATCACCTCTGGAGAGATGCCTGCTCCCTCCATGGGCTGCAGGTGGATCTCTGCATCCCCATGGATCCCATGGGCTGCAGGGGGACAGCTGCTTCACTGTGGTCTGCACCATGGACTGCAGAAGAATCTCAGCTCCTCCCCCTCCTTCTTCACTGACCTTGGTGTCTGCAGAGTTGTTCTCAAATATTCTCACCCCCCTCTTTTCTGGATGCAATTACAACTGTGCCAAAACTTTTTTCTTTCTTCTCAAATCTGGTATCACAGGGGTGCTACCACCATTTCTAATTGGTTGTTCCTAATTAGCCTTGATCAGCAGCACATCTGTCTTTGAAGCTACCAAGGATTGATTCTGTCAGGAGTGGAGGAAGTTTCTGACAGCTTCACACTGAAGCCACCCCTGTAGTCCCTCTTGCTACCAAAGCATGGCCATGCAAACCTAATACAGAAACATACACTTGCCATTTAGGAAGACCTGGAAAATATCCTGAAATGGGAGAAACTCTTAAGCAACCTAATCTTGGCTCTATTTTAAGAATTTTAATCCTGGTTTCAGGACTCAGCCTGTCAAATTCTTGCAATGAATGCTAAAATGAGCAGGGTAGAATAAATGAAAAGTCTAATTTTCTAAAATTACATCAGCAGTGTGTTGCAAATGATTGCAGCATGGAAGGAAATCAGAATTTGAAACAATTTACTTTTGTTTCGTTTAAGTAGAAATGACTGTTAAAGGTGTAAGACAATTTAAAAACCACTCAAATCCAAAGCAGTAGCTTCTCTGCTGCCTGCCAGAAGATACAGAGATTTTGAAATACCTTTTAATTTAGAATATCTACTTATTTAGTTGCCTGTTTTTGAGAGAAGACAGAGAAACAAAATCAAATGACAGCCCGAAGTATTTTAAAGATGCAGCTTTCTCAGATTTATGGATGGACTGTCCTTAGATGTGAGAGTGCCACATGGGAGTGACAGGTGCTCAGAAGAATATACTTTTTCTGTTGACATTAAGGGCTTCAAGAGCTCAATGTGTTTATTTTTCAAAAAGAAAACTGAGAGGTGATTTGATTACAGTATATGAGTACCTC
This sequence comes from Drymodes brunneopygia, assembly GCA_013400955.1. Taxonomy (NCBI): domain Eukaryota; kingdom Metazoa; phylum Chordata; class Aves; order Passeriformes; family Petroicidae; genus Drymodes; species Drymodes brunneopygia. The sequence continues at coordinate 83,388 of VZTZ01024236.1, read as the reverse complement.
ATGGGGAGAAAATACCAAAGGAGTCTTTTGTATAGCTGAGAAGGGACTTAGCAAGAATCAGTGATGGGAATAAAAGGCTGAAAAATTCATACTGTCAATGACTTTATTTAGTGAAAGCAAAGGTATGTGGGAACTCAAAAAAGTCCTAACCAGACACTGGAATTTATTCTTCAAGTCAGGGAGTAGCTTTCTATACAATGTGTTCTTTACTTATTAAACAGAATACAAGGGAAATGGGGTGCAATGTAACAGCCACAGTACACAGGAAATTACTTCAAGCTTTAGAGTGTACAGCTGGGCTAAATCCTGCTTAAAATCTAAAACTTTAATGTTCTGTGTGTCTAAGCCTGAGCAAACTGTCCAAGATCCCCTTGGAGAGATGGCTCTTACATGCCACTGAAGAGCCTCATATCAATCAGTACCTACATGTTAGTCCACTTGCCATATTNGGTTTGTGGAACTCCCCCACCTCTCTCCACGCCGGCGGCCGCCATTGCCCTGTGCTACCTGGGCTCACGCCAGAGCGCCCCCTGCAGCCGCGGGGGAACCATCGCATCCGGAGCGCCCCCTGCAGGCTGTGACTGGAACTACACCAAGGGAAAAGGTGCCCGAGGCCAGGCAGGCTGCCACTGGATTTCTGGTTGTTTGTTGGTTAATGCCATAGTTGTTATTATTTGTTAGCTTTATTTTAGATATTAGTAAAGAACTGTTATTCCTATTCCCATATCTTTGCCTGAGAGCCTCTTGATTTTAAATTTATAATAATTCAGAGGAAGAGGGGTTGCAGTTTTTCCATTCCAAGGAAGGCTCCTGCCTTCCCTAGCAGACACCTGTCTTTTAAACCAAGACAGCTTGTTATGATGTTCATACTGTGGTCAGCTTTAAACATGTCCTCCAAAAATCCTTGTGGATGATGCTTTACAGGGTCAGTTCAGCTGCCACCTTTTGTTCAGTGGTCTATAGCACATGCCTAGGACATGAAATATCCCCCATTCCAAGCCCAAGAAGATAGGTACTATGTTCACATCTGAACGTGTCAGTCATCATAAAACTGGGGCTGAACCAAAGACAGGGCCTGATGGCCTGAGGGACATACAAACTGACTCTTTTGCCTTGGGTAGTGGGGGAAATCTCAATTCCTCTTCTTAGAGAGTTTCTGGCACATGGGCCACTAAATTTTGTAGGGAATCACAGAATGACAGAATGGGTAAGTTTGGAAAGGACCACAGGGTCACCTGAACAGTAAGGACGTTCTTCTCCATGATCAGGTGGAACTTCCTGTTCAGCAGTTTCTACCCATTGCCTCTTGTTCTATTGCTTGGCACCACCATGCAGAGCCTGCCTCCCTCCAACCTCTTGGCACCTCCCTTCAGGTCCTTATAGACATTTATAAGGTTCCCTCCCAACACAGAAATGTGAAAACACTTGTGGGAACAGTGGCTTGGGACACCCCTCTATTCCAGTCATGCTCATACAAATATCTACATGAGGCATGAAAACTCCATGTAGGACCCATGTGAAGTTGCACATTTGTTGAAAGTTATTCACAAGTTACTTCTGTATGCAAAGCTTTCTTTGCAACAGTGGAGTATGAGTCACATGTTGCACATTGCCCTTCACAATAGTACACAATAGGGCAGAAAACACTCTTCCCAGTCCTGCATTAGTTTTTATATGAGAGAGCTTTTTCTTGTGCAACTTAGAGGGAGAGAAGGTAATTGATGTCATAATATCTAAGATTGTTACTGTTTTCTGCAACTGAAATAGTAACAGATTGTCAGACACTGGGCATATGTGTGCTTCATGTTCTTTTCTATTCAGTTAATCAATAAAAATAATTATGAGAACAATTTCTGTGTCAAAGAGAGAATGTGTTGCCTTTTCACCCTGGAATACATTGGGGGTGGGGGATGGTGGCAGCAGAAAGCAGTAACTTTAAGATATGGAAAGACAGAAATGGATGCGTTCAGTCTTGGGTAAACTGACAAGAAATAAAGGAGGAAATGAGAAGAATGAGTCAAAACTGAGTCAGCCACCTTAATTGTTTTTTAAATGAGGTGTGCCTCATCCTGTGCTGATAAGAATGTTGACCAAGCTTCCACTGCTACCAAATCCCACTATATCTACTGAAACACGTGTGGCTCTTGTTACCCCAAAATCATGTATCCTTTCAGGAATAACCTGGCTAAAGGAAGTAATATTTCTTAGGTTAATCAAACTCACAATGGCCAGACTGGCACATAATTTCTCTGTATCTCAGTCATGGCCAGAAATCTGGGTGAAAAGACAGGTAACAGGCTAGGAAACTGCATCTTTATAAATGGGATGGGTAAAACATGTCTTTATAAGAGATCAAACGTATGCATCTGTTTATATTTGGACAATGGACAATGGACCACACTAATGCCACTGAACTGGGCAGTATTTGCAGTAGTGTGGTGGCTCAGAGCCTGGCTGAAAGGGACAACATGAGGAAAAGTACAACAAATAATAACTGAGAGGAGAATAGTTTGAGGGTATTGAGGTTGCCAGTAGGAAAGACAAGCAAGCATATTTTTTGTTTATGAGTTTGACAGAGGTAATGAGAAAGCAAATGGATATAATCCTTTCAGTTGTATGAGTGTGCCTGGGGATTTCTGTGTGTTGTGATATACAGGTATCTATCTTGGTTTAACCCAGCCCACAACTCAATACCACTCAGCTACTTTCTCAACCAACCCCCATGGTGGCATGGGAAGAAGAATCAGAAAAAAGTAAAAAAACAAAACAGACAAAATTCATGGCTTGTGATAGAACAGTTTAATAATTGAAACCATATAAAAATATACAAATAACAATCAAAAAATGAGGAGTGAGAGAGAGATGGAGAAATAAAACCCAAGAGCAAATCCAAGAAATTCATGATGCAATTGCTCAACACCCACTGACCAGTGCCCACCCCATTTCCAGTGATCCCCCAGTGATTGTCCCCTCCAGACCAACTTCCTCCAGTTTGCATACTGAAGTTGACATTCTATGGTATGGAATATCCCTTAGGCCAGTTTGGGCCAGCTGTCCCAGATGTGCTCCCTCAAGGCAACTTGTGCAGCTCCTCACTGACAGAGCATGGGAAAATGAAAACTCCTTGACCCAGGTTAAGCACTATTTGGCAGCAATCAAAACATCACTGTGCTGTCAACATTATTCTCATACTGAATCCAAAACACAGCACTGTACCAGCCACTAGGAAGAAAACGAACTCTGTATCAGCTGAAACCAGGACAATAGGATCCAAGTTCAAGAGAAGGGCATGCTTTAGGTGCAATGAGCCAAGAATAATGTCAAGTCTCAAAAAATAGGTGGAAATTTTCCTCCAACAAATGCATATGTAAGAAACTGATTACAAAAAGCAAACACACAGAAGTCAGTCTACTTTCTTTGGAGCAGGTTCATTATGTAAGGGCTTGCTGAAAAGTAAAAAACAGTTTATATCAGTTTTTTACATTTCCCAGGGCAGACGTGCTGTCCACAAGAGAATCTCCTCCAGAAATTTATCAGAGTCCTCATCCTTTGGCATTCACCACTCTTGTCCATGGATGCCTACAATAAATGCATTAAAGTCTGAGACATGCCCAGATTTTGTGCCTTCTCAGCAGAGAGGAATAAACACTTAGAGGACACAAGCCATTTTCTCCTAAGTGGATTGCTGGAAAAGATCAGATGAATCATAAGTCAAAAGTGCCTATTTCTCTTCATTGACTGTAGGGGAGTTAATGGTAGTACAGCCTCATCCATATGTTGCTATGTGTATAATTTTCTGTGAAAAGCTCAAACAATTTATTAATCACCCTCAAAATCTCAGTACTAGAATTCAGCAGGAAAAGGCTTTGGAGCACTCAGGTGCTCAGATATTTGCTTTCATTCTAACTTGGAAATGAAGGACAAAATGTCTGAAATAACCTGTAAGAGAGAATGAAGACTCCTCACAGAGTCCTAAGGATCTGTATGTCTGAGGATATGTATACAAAGGAGACTTCCAGACAGAATACTGAGTGGTCAAGGAGATAGAGGGCAAAAAAATAGTCTGATGATGCCCATGTTCTGATGGGAAAAAGTCACAACAGAAATCTTCCCTTTTTGATATTTTGCCATGTTTCTCAGTGTTGTCCTCCCTTCAGAGGTAAACAAAAAAACCTTTCTTGTTTTGTGATTGTTTCTTTTACACTAAAACTATAACCTTCCCTTTCTGGAGGACTGAAAGACAGAGGGACTAGCAGATGTTATAGATATGTAATTTGAGAGACAAATTATTAATTTACTAATGATAAGCTGATGATGCTTTGGTCTGCTTCAGCCTACTCTCTCTTGAGAAGTGGTTTTGGGGTCCTATCATACCCAATACTAAGACCACAATGTCTTCCAGATTGAAGGCACCTGTGAACTTTAATTAAGCTCTGAGCCTTATTTCACCATGATTGAACTACTGTAACTGGAGAGGGAATGGAAGAAAAGATGGATAGCAGTGAAAATAATTAAGAAAGAACAGCAGAAAGCATGGCAAGATAGCACTAAAGTTCAGCTAGAAGTTGCTTTAGCAGATATGTATACAATGTAATTTCAAGTCCCTGGAAATGTCCAAGTTCCTCCAGTGAAGACATTTTCCCCTCAAGTGGCTCTGATGACAAAAGCAGGACGCCCTTTGGTCAAGCTTCTCATCTGTGTATCCAAATACTACCTCAGGCAGCCACTGTGGTTCAGTCAATACTGTTGGGAATGCAGCTTGTGTATCACCGGGGTAAGATAAACCTGGGTGAGAGAGAAAGGCATAACCTGACAAGGAAACAAATCTCATCATGCCTGGGTGTTTCTCAGGACCATCTGGCTGCCACACAGAGCTGGGAAGACTATAAACTTATTTGTTGGGAAGGGTATGTACTCAGCTTCAGCAATGCATGATACAGCAGTCATCTCTCCGCAGGGGTCAAGGAGAGACACTCAGCTTGGCATTCCCCTGGGCCAAGCATCAAATGATGGGCAAAAACAGAAAAAGGAAAATATTTCATTCTAAAGTACATACAAGACAAAGACTTTAGGAACATTATCTCCCCCACTCTGACTTTTTTTTTAAGTGAAATACCTAGCTAATAAAATTTTCTCTATTTTTCCTACAAGTGAAGCCGTTAATGTAAAATTACTTAACTACTAGCATGAATTTTTGTCTGTGTGAATTCAAAGCAAAAAGTGTAATCACACCATTATTAACTGAAATGACATTAAAAAAAATTTAATCCAGTCAGGGTTCTTTTTTCTAGGGTTTTCAGCTAAAGCAGATTTCACCCCAGAAGACAGTAAAGCTTTGGGCACTCAGTGAATTGACAATAGAGGCAATATGCATAAAACCTCAGTATCCTAAAAGACTCTAAAAACTTTTCACAGTTGGACTGTTTATTGCTGTTATTAGCCTCAATCTATTTTCATTTGAAAAGGTACTTGTAAGGCCCTCTTGAGACTAAAACACCACTGTAATTATACCACAATAGTCTTCAATACATATATTCGAACTGAAACTCCCTAGGCAAAGAATGATAATGCATTATCTCCTAGGCTTTTTTTGTGTCAACACATTGATCCCCCTAATTGTAATCTACAAGGGAAGGAAATAGAAATAAAAGCTTTGTATTCTCCCCCAAAAAGCAACACCACAACAAAAACCACAAACCAACCAAACCCAAATCCACACAACCAAAAACCCCAAACTAAAAAGCAACTCCAAAGAAACAAAAAACCCCCTGAGAACAATGACAAGTAAGTTCTCAGTACACAAAGCAGACTGCAGGCATAGGATGCAACCTGCTCTTTTGTGCCTCGGTATCGATGGGCTGATACTGTCAGGGAGCATCAAGATGGAAGATCAGCTCCAATCCATTTAGCACTGCTTGACAGTTCAAACCAAGGGCTTACAGGCTGCATGGCCAAAGACACGGGTGGAAGAAATTGCCGAATATTTTCTGCAACCATCAGCTGAAGACTAGGCCTACAGAGGGGTCTGGCTGCAGCCTTGAGCTCCCATAAATGGGTTTGGGAAAATAATAACACCTGCTCTCATTCCTGCCATGTCTGAACCTTCCAGGTCCTTCCTGACACCTGTAACAATGTCAAAGTTGATGAGCCTCCCTGCTGGCAAAGAAAAGTGATGTGGGACAGGCACATATATCATTGGATTAAGAGAAAGTTAGAAGCATCCAAATTTAGTGCATTCATCTATCTGTGGGAGAGAAACTCCCTAGTATATTCAGAGGGAGTTTAAAAGAAATTTCAAAGTCTGTCCATTTCAAAGTCTTCAACATCTGAGTCACATAAGTTGATGGTCATCACCAACACGTGTAAAGGAATGTGACTGAGAACCTATAATCCTTATAAAAATGAGTACAGTTTTGCAGGAACGACCATTTCAGATATGAAAGAAGTAATTTTGCCCTGCCCTTCAGGTAGAGGTTCCCTTAGAGGCTTTCTTTTAAGACTGGTATTTGAACACTCCTAAAATAGAGAAGCTCAGTCCTGTGATGAACATGGAGTTGTATGCAATGATCTTTATGGGTCAACTAGAGATATTCTACCATTCCATGAAAAAATTCAACACCACTGCTTAATTTTGCATAGAAAACAGGTCAAAATGAAAAGTTTCATCAGAACTTAGCAGACCACACTCATAACTCTCCTAACCCCAAGGAAGAATCTAGATTTGTACTACTAATCATTACTATTGTTTATGTTTTGATAATATGGCATCTTGTGGGAGCTGAGTCACTGAAAACAGGATCTTACTTCTCCTGAAATGGTTGTCAACTTTTCAGTGGACTACTGCTAAATTTTGCAGGTTTGCAGTGAAAATTGATATTTGGGAGCAAAGCAGCAAAATGAGTTAATATGTGCCAGAGATATGAAAACAGCTTTTGGAAGCTTACCAGAGGGAAGAAAGCAGGTCTACTCATAAATAAGAAAGACATGAAATTAATAATGTTTCAGAAGTGACTGAGATAACTTGCAGTGGTATCAAGCCTGTCATCAGTAAAAATATACATCAAAAAAGGTTGAAATATTAGGTACAGAGAAAACTTACTCGAATACATTTGGAAATCTGAATGTACACAATCCAGCTGGTCTTGATCATATCATAGGGCAATCACCTCCCAGAGTTATATAAGCTGTAGGCTTCACCTACTCTTGAAAGTTATGGCAATAAAATTGATGATGTGGCTCCATAATTGAGCATGACTGAATTACTGCAGGTAGGCAAGTTACTTCATGCCAGCTGAGCTACGGTGACTGGCTCTGTGTGCTCTCCACTAAGTAATGTCTGTTACTTTCACTAGCAGCATAAAACCAATTTACAGAAACTAGAGCTAAAAAGCAGGGCCCCCTTTTCCAGCTAAAGAGTGGTATATTTCACTTTGACTTAAGCAGATTCATAATTTGTCTGAAGTAAACTATAGGTTGAGAGGTATAAATAGCTGGGGTAAAACTAAAATAGAAGTAAATTACTTAAGAAGGTAATAAAAAAATACTACTGTGGCCTTCAGACTAGGAAGGAATAATCTTTGGAAATGCTCTGTGAAAAAAAAAACTTTTAAGAATTAAGGGAAGGGAAAAAAAATGTAGAAAAACAGCTCACAGGGCTGGATTTTTCCACTATTATTTCATGAGTGGATCCTCCTTTTTTAATCAATTTTCTTGTTTTTCTTTCAGCAAATTGTGAAATAAAACATTTTGAAAAGTCAGTGAATTAATCAAAATAAGGCTCTATTTATCCCCATGCTAGACAAAACATGAGCTGCTGAAGAACAAACACTGGCCAGAAGATTTACTTTTCCAGAAGTGCTAAAATTAAGCAATTCAACAGATATTTGTAGATTTACTTAAATACTAACCATCCCATTTCACAAGCTCTTATCTGGAAAATATAAATGAAGATTACCCTGGATAGAAGACACCTTCTGTATCAAAAGCCTGGAAAAAAGTTTTGAATGCCAGAATGAGTTTCAGGAGCACTGTATTTGTACATTATGGAGATTGGAGAATTTTCTCTTAAACTGAGCACCTCATTAATGAGAAAGTAAATAGCACATTATTGAAAGCCTGCAGGTCATACTGCACAGAAATTTGTATTAGAGTAACCCCAATCAAGCACCAGCCTAGTACCATAAATATAGGCAGAGAGGGAATAAAAGGGATTTAGAGAGATTTAAAAGCCAGATTCAATTGAAGCCTACCCCTACTAATCTAACATATGTTCAGGATGAAAAGAAGAAAAAAATGAGAGCCAAGAATGCTGTAAGGTACGGAAAGATGACAGAAAACAGCATGCATGAATTTGAAATTTGTGATGGCAGCTGAAAGTACTTGTGCAAATTGATGCTGTGTATGCAAGTGCTTGGTACACAGCACATGATATCTCTGGCTCTGTATTCTCAAGCAGTGTCTTTAACCTAGGATGCTCAACTCATGCATTCTAAGAGGAGAAGGATGCCAGCAAGTTTTAGGAAGCATAAACACAGGTTATGAGACTGAGGGATACAGGAACATTTGAGGCATCGCATTTAATGAAGCAATGAAAGAACAGGAAAGAGCAGGAAAGAAACGTAATAAGTGGCAACTGCTTGAAAGAAGTAGAAGCCTTAAGAAGGTAAATGGGGCTAAGAAATGGAAAAAATAGATTAGATATTAGGAATGTAAAATGGTAAATGACCTTCTTTTTCTTTTATTTTATTACCTTCTGAAATAATCTGCAGATAATCAAAGTTCTTTGACTTGTTATTTTCCTGGAGGCCAAAGTCATCATCATCAAGTCTTTAGTATGAACCACGTACTGGCAGCGAGCAGGTTAATAGGATCTAACAAATCTTAATTTTTCCATTATTTTGCCTGCATTTTTTTTCATTCTGTACCAAAGTTTCCTCAGAGGTCCAGTTATGAGATATATGAAATTAAGAAGCTGCTCGTATTTTTTCTGGATAACTACGATTCTCTGAATATACATTGCCTGATCCATAAGCTTTTCCCTTAGTGGGGACTGACGTTTCCAATTGGTTGTGTATAAAGCAGGTCCTTTCCTTTCTTTTTCTTTCCAGCAGGTTTAGAATGAGTGACTGTTCCAAATCCACATTTCATTAGCTTCTCCTTCTTCAGCAGTTCTTTCAGTATCTCAAATCAGCATTTCTTGTGCCTGTTGCAGGGACAGGAGTTTTTGCATAGTAACGTTTGTGTAACTAAGATCAGTTTTCTCCTTTTCCAGTTTTCTCTGAACTCAAGCAATCCATCCAAAATTTCACACATACATTTTTCTAGCAGAACATACCCCCAAAAAAGTCACAGAGAAAATCAGCCAGCTTATTTATTAGGAGCTGTAGCTTAAAAAAAATCAGGAGGACTGCAGTCTTTTGAAAAAAAATATTTTGAAAGATGAGTGTCTCCAAAATTACAGTGTATAAGCCCAGAGTCTGCTAGATTCAGCAAAATCTAAGCAAGATCTGGTGCCTCTGGCTGAGTCAAAATAGTTGAGAAATCTTTTTTTCAGACTTGAATAGTCCAGATTTTTATGAAGGTGTCTCCAGTGAAAACAGGTTAGGAATGACATCACTGTGTGCTGTGGCTCTCAGAAGGAGTGTGCAGTTGTGAAGGTAAAGGGCAGGTTCTGCAGAGCAGACCAGCCTGAAATCCACAGACTTTTGAGTTACTGAGCTGAATGCATACTTGTCATTGCAAAAATGAACCAATTTTCAAGGTTTCTCACAGAGTAAAATAAAATTTTGAAATTGTTCTGGTTTCACTTAATTCAAGGCCTTTTTACTACTCTTTCTATATTATTCAAGTTGCTGGATTTTTTTTTCTTATTTTATAACTGTTGAGGAGATCTGTAATTAACATCCCTTGGGTTTGTTTTTTTTTCCAGATCTACAGATCTTATCTGGTCAGGAGTGAGTAGCTTGACAGAGGTATGTTTTTTGTTTCATCAGCTGAGGGAGTGGGCATCAGCATCACTTTACAACACCTGCATGTATGTCAGCAATGCCAGAGTGCACCCTGCAGAGCTCCAGACACTGCCTCCCTGGGGCATCTGGTGCCATTTGAAGTCCCTGGGGTGTCTGGATAATCTGCACAGGTCAGGTAGTGAGGACACAATGCCCAGCTGGGCTGTTGTGAAGCAGCAGGCCATGTCTGAAGCTGGAAAGCACCAGTGGACTGGAGGTGTTTTCCAACTTCACTGGTTCTATGATACCATGATCCCAAGTGACCATGGCTGCTACATTTAGCAGTAGGATTGCTCTCCAGGCCCTGTTGCCAGCATTGAATCCTTTGGAATCTTGGACATTTGGTGCGTGTCTAGAAACTTAAATTTGGATGTCTTAATCTGCAACTTAATGCCACCTAAAGGGCAGGATCTTGCAGCTTAAATTTAGGCATCTCATGCCATGTGAGCTATTCTGGCATATCTAAGAACCCTCATAGGTCATGGGGCAAGCAGATAAAACAAAAGATAAGCAGGTAGCTCAGGCCACAGTGGAAAGTCAAGTGGGATCCCTAAAATGTTCCACATGGCAGTAGACATCTAAATATAGTCAACTGAACCCATTCTGGATATCTATGACAACTGAATAGTTTTTTAAAATCTTCTTTTCTACTACCAAAAAAAAACAAAGAAAGAAAAGAAAAGAAAAGAAAAGAAAAGAAAAGAAAAGAAAAGAAAAGAAAAGAAAAGAAAAGAAAACTCAGACTCCTCAGATTCACTTCTGTAGTCCAATGTTGTCTGAGATGATCAGACTGTCCCACCTGCCCTGGCACTCCAGGTGGAAACAGGACTCCCTGAGGATGTCTTAGATACTCTTGTATCTCTTAGATGGCAAAGAACGCCTATATCATTTACTGAATGAGGCCCTCATGGAGTGCTTTTCTTCTTTTCCTAAGCTGGAGGTCTTAAAAAAGTGGACAAAATACACTTCAACAGTACTCTAACTTGACTATAAGGGGATTTTTCATATAATTTAGCCATATAACACCTGAAATGAATCCCAGGTAGGGTGTCAGACTATTCTTAAACAACTGTTGCTCTTGAAGATTAAAGCAATGTTTTGGCAGCTTTTTTTAGCTGCAATGTTCTACAGGTCAGAGTTTGAAATGAGAACTGTAAAATGCATGAAAAATGCAAAATCGAGGGCACCAGAAAATTATATAAAAATGTACAAGTCAAAATATCTTTATGTCATAACATTAACATTTAGAATTTTGAAATCTGTAAACTTTCCAAAATAAAAATGTCAAGACATTTTCTTTTTTAATTTCTCCACTGTAACTTTTGAGAAATTATTATCAGGAAATGTTTTGAAAATGGATTTTTGACAGCTCCAGATTTTGGAGAAAATAAGACTAAGATAATAAATGCAAAAGAACTACCAATATGGCATTCCCATCAGCTCCCCAGTATCATGCTGCATAGCTCTTTCTACAAGCTACACAGTAATTGAGACTCAGTCACCATGATTGGTGGGTGGGTGGCTATTACAGATTTCACCGGTTCTCAGTTTCTTTTTAATGAACATGAACATTAGTTTTGATATCTCATGACGTATCTCCCGCTTATGGGTACATCAGGGAAATCAAAAATAAGTGTAATTATCAGTAGAAATTTTGGAGGAGGTGATCATGATGGGGAAACACAAATATCAGGAAAGTAAAGAAGAAAGTATCAGTGATATTTTCAGACGTGTTTAATTATTGCCCTTATAATGGTCTCACTGGAGGAACTGGTAAATATTCTATTTGTTTAAAGAGCCAGATTGTTACACATTTTGGAAAAAAACCTTAACCTATTGGGAAGAGATGGAAAGAAGAGAGAGGGCCTAAGTATGAGCTCATTAGACTTCAAAGGCTGAGGGAATGGATTTATTTCTGAAGGCTGCTCCAAGACTTCCTTACACAGGAAACACGTAGGTAAAAGAAGACGGAAATTTCTTCTCCATGTTGAAATTTCTGTTTTTATTATGATGGCTTAGATCTGGAGAGTCACATTAGCTTGAAACCAAAACTAGAATTAAGGTGCAGTGTTCTGAAATGCCTTGCAATACAGTAAAGGAGCACTTACTGTGCAGGCAATGGCCCACAGAAGGAAGGTGTGCGTCCCCACAGATATGATGGTATTGATATATTGGTAAGCTAGAAAGCTCCACCTTCCTCATTGGCTCCATCTCCCTCCCTGACAAGTATTTGAGACACTTGTATTCTCGAATTGCCTGCACTAATGTTTTTCCTGTGCCAGTTATGACATCCATCTTCTCACTCCTTAACCACTTTCCACTGAGACTACCAATACAGCCATCCATATTCATTCATTCATTTGTCCCCTTTTACTCAAGATAACAATTATTTGTACTGGAACAAATTGTGTTTTTGGAATGTATTTTAACATAACAAATGAAATAAGGACTGAAGACTTTTAGTTTTGAGGTCAATCATAAAATTCACCAAGCAGAAGCAGAATGAGACCCTGAAGCCCATAGGTAATAGGACAAGAGCAAGCTAAAGAGAGGAGTGCCCATTAATTATTAAGCCTTCATTTCCTCTCTCACCACAATAGTATTAAAAACTAGTAGAGACATGTAAATTAAAAATAAATACTCTGTAGTTCAAGACATTCATTTAACCTTAATACTGAGGACTCTCTCTAGGGATACAGGCTGGGATTTTCTTTAATTACAGGCTGCTAATTCAGTGGATGCTCAATATAAATTAGAACCATCTTTTTGCATTAGAAACACACAGATGATGTTCCCAGGACACCATTTTCTCATCTTCAGTAAGAGTGGTGACATCTCTGCCACCTTTAGGATGTTTGCTTAGCCAGAATGGAGCTTGGCACCCAAACCTGTCCCTCTGACCATATGGCAGGAAATGGGACTGGTGCACCTCAGAGGGTGATGGATCTTCTTGTTTCTGTGCCACCCCTGTCTTTAGTATGCATGAGGATGGAGATGGAAGAACCACTACATCAGTAAGAATCCCTGTCCAAATGACGTGTACACATCCTCATCAAAATACCACTTTTATGCCAGTCAGAGGCAATTGACAGTTGAGAAAATCAGTCCAACTTCCCCACTCAGAAGGAAAAACAAAAATTAAAAATACAATTTTCAGGTGATGCCAGCAAGATTTCATTCCTGTGTAGGCTGTGAGGTTTAAAAATGGCACATAAATGTATTTAGCTCAGTAAGAATTCCCACACTTCTGCCTGCACCCTTAGTTTCTCACTGTTAGTGATTGAGGCAATCCCTACTCTCCATTTATCAACACGAGACAGAGACAATGCCCATATTAAGCACTATTTTAGAAAATTCATATGAAGTTGTGACTGAGGTAGGAACTGAACCATGTCTTAAGCTGTGTCTTAGTGCTTAGTCCTTCAAACTAAAAGCCTGCAAGGATTTTGTCAGGCAACTCTCCCTCAGTTAAGCACTCATTTCTCATCTGCGTTATAGGAGCATCCTCTACACTGACTGTTCTGGACATATGCTGGGAAGGTCTATCACAGCATATTAACTGAGTAAATATAGCATTCCATTGCCTGGAACAGAGTGCAGGCTTCCTGTTAACTGGCAACAATGGTCCTGTCACTTCTCATGCTTTGCCTGGACTTTGTATGGCCTTCCTGGAAATTTATTTTAGCTAATTCCAGCAATTCTTAAGATAACTTACTTTGATTCGGCTTTTGCTTAGCATGGTACAGATCTCTGGTACAACACTTTAAGCCATATGACTACTTAAAATATCATCTGCTAATAGTAATAACAAGTAGTTCTTTCATGCAGAATGACTTTTGAGTCCAGAAAGAAATACAGATTGGAGGATTTAGACTTGGGAACATAGGAGACAACCTTGAAAACATAGCCAAAGGATGTGCTCCCAGGGCTATAAGTAGCCCACCAGCACTCAGTTACTAGTCATCAGAGGAGTGCAACCCTGAGAGCTCGTTGAAATGGTTTTAGAAGTGACCTCTATCTGACACTGTAAATTGTGGTATTGGGAGATTTACTCATAACACGGTCTTTCAGATCAATGAAGAAAGAGAAGGGATTTAAGTTTCTTGGCAAACATGCAAAAATTACCCTAAGCTTTCCAAGGATGAGAAGGAAGAAATTATCAGTGTTGCATTCCAACTGGAGAAGGACTTGTTTGCAAATTCCCAGCAGCAAGCAACCCCAGGACCCTTGGGGCAGTCATGGGTACCAAAGAAGTGTTGCTACTTAAAAGTTTTATATCATTTAATGCTATGTACTTTGAATTATTTTTGTTAGGATCATCATAACTGTACTGATAATTTTTTAACTGGATTATTAGGACTCATTAGAATAACAATTAATTATTGTCTTTGCCTATATAATGTATTCATTTCGCCCATAAAAACACTTTAAGTGTAACAAATTAGTGAGAATTCAAGCAAGCTATTTTGCAACTTGGATGCAACAAGCTGTTAACAATGTGTATCCCAGAAGCTCTTGTGCATCTTTTAAACATTTTAGGAGTGCAGCCTCCTGTTGCCTTTCTGTTCATTTCACCATGGCAGGATGATGCAATTTGTTTGACATAAATTTGGCAAGAGAGAAATTGAAAGTCTCAGAACCATAAGCAAGAAGAAGGAGCAGAAGACTGGATGACTAACTACCTCATCCCACTTGCCACAGCCCTTAAATTAATATCCTTTGCAGGGTAGTAGAAATGTCACAGGGTTATGGATGATTGGTGAAGTCCTGCTGAGTCACCCTGATCTTGTAGTACCAGAAACTCCCTCCTGAGTCAGGCTGTGCCCCTGTGAGGCTCTGAAGGAATAAGGCCACTGCAGTGAGTTAGCATTGACTGTGGGGCAGCCAGGGTCTTTACCTGGTCTGGTACTGGGTAAATAAGATTCTCAAGAGGCTGGCCAGCCCACTGTGCCTACTGGTTTACCTCTGTTGAGTCCACTGTGTCGTCGTGCTGTGGAGTGCACAACATCATGTGCTGTGTCTGGCTGAATGTGTTCCATGATACTCTGGACATCATTTAGGAAGAGTATCCTGCTCTGGTCTGTTAGGTTATTTGTAGGAGAGACAGTGTGACTCTGCTGTCAGGAAGGAGGAAGGGGAGTAGAAGGCCACAACTGCTGCAATTGTGAAGGGCCAAAGCCTTGCTAAAAGTTGTGGCAAATTTATTCTAGAAATCTGGAATCTTCATCTTATTATGATATATCACCTTATTCTTGTATACAAGATGGATGTGGGGGGTGTGATGATACTAAGCTCAGAGGCAAAATTTATTCTCTATGCAGTAACAGATGGTGTCTGATCTAGGGATCCTTGCCAGGAGTTCATCAGCTCTGTGTTTGGGTAGCTCAAGTCACTGTCTGTGAGATCAGCTTGTTGGCAGAGCGAAGAGCAGCACCATCACCATGGCCTGCTGCAGATTTCACATGCTGCTAGTGGCTGATGGGACTGAATGTAGGCCAGGTGCTCCACTGGACCCACCTAGCCTTGGGCAAACTTGGGGGATTGCATAAGGGACACCAGCCTCTGGGGAGGGAAAGAACACTTGCGTGCAATGCAATACATGCTCCACTAACAGTGTGGAGCCTCTGCCTTGCTCAAAATCTCTCCATCCATTCCTAATTTGCCTTCCCTCCCCCAGTTCTCTCTGCAGACAACAAATTCCTCTCTTGATCATCCTGAGACCAACAGCAAAATGCCCAGTCTAATGTGCTTACAATAGTGCTCCCTAATCTCTTCTCTCAGCAAAAAGTAACTTCTTTTGTAAGAAACATTATCCTAGTGAAGAGGGCACACAGATAACTCTTTTTCCATGCTAAGAACCATCCATTTCTCTCCTTTCCAAACAGTAAACTCACCAGAGGGCTATGGAAAGAGAGACATCTGATGCCATCCAGATTTCACTGGGATGAGACCTGGTGATAATATGAAGAATGAGAAAGCTACTATTCTTTCAAAAGGAAGCTGATATACCTGCAGAAGGGTACATCAATCAGCCAGGCCACAAGTAACACCTAGGACACAGTAACAGGTTGTCTGTCCCACTGGAAGAAGAAAAAAGCTCAGAAAAAGATTTGGTTTGGCTTGACTTTTCTTTTAAATAGAAGCTCACCCCTTTTTCACAGAAGACTTCTGAGATTATTTCTTTATTTTGCTAAAGCCTTGAATAAAGTTAATTTTTGTAAGGAATGGCTTGGCTTTTGTATTCACATACATAACTGATTGCCAGACAAGCTATCCTTGATTAGTGAGGCCAGCTCGTATCAGTCATAGACATCATCACAGTCAGCTGAGGCTGCTGCAGCACCATCTAGAATTCACCTAGAACATTCACTTAGAATAACAACACTCCTGCACACCAGTGCTGGCATTTTGCAAGGGAGGAAAAGACAGAACCTCTGTATCTATGATCCATACTGGAACCAGCAGTGTCACAAAAGACCTTTGTGTCCTAGACAGGTGTGTACATGGGACCGAGTGCTATGCATTCCTGGGTACAACACCTGATATTTATTCACTCAACAGTCGCTGGAAATGTTGAGATAGTGTTGTGTTAGATGTAGTTTTCAAGAGTTATGAGAATGTCATAGAGAGTTATGGAGGACAGTCTTGGATTAAGTGACAATGGTTTTTAAAGAGAGGAAACTTTGGCAAACTGGGAATACTGATTAGGAAATTCAAATGACCTCAGAAACCAGGGACTAGAATGCTGAAGTTATTTAGGATTTATTCAGATCAAAGTTGCAAAAACCAGCCAGGAATGTGCATGATGAGCAAGTGGCAGGCTTCCATGCTTTAGTAATCTCTCCCTCCTTCCCAAGAGAGGTATTAGAAAGAAGCTGAGAGTTTGGAAGGAGTGAAAAAGGCTAGATCAGCCCAGGCTATGACAGCATTACTTGACTGGGAGCACTTCCAATTTCCTTTGTCTGAGTATATGCTTCTGATGTATCCCAAATCCCATCCCTTCTTCTTCCTCCAAATGCATTCTGATTACTATGACAAGGCAAGTTTTAAGAAATACCGTGTATGAGTCACTGCAGGACCAGCAATCCTGAACAAACTTCAGGTAAGTCTGCGCATGGCTGAAGAAAGCTGGAATCAGGTACTGTAACATATTGATACAGTAACAATTTGCCATGGTGGAGACAAGTTAGGTTTGATTTTTAATCTTAAAGCAAGAAATAGAAGGATAGGGGGACCAAGAAAAGAAATGGACAATAATGCAATACATGTACATGGGAAAAAGCTAGGACAGTTCTTGGTTTACCCCGGACAACACATGGCACAGTGGCAAGCAGAGGTGCAAGGCCAGTGACTTTGGGAGACAGAGCAGCCAGAACGAGGACAGGAAAATGGAAATCATCACAAGGAAACCAAAATAATGCTTAGACTACACTGACAACAGTAGTACAAATATTTTTGAACAGATGCATCAGCTTGACTAATAAGTAGTCTAACCATGTTTTCAGGACAGAAAACTCACCTTCTGTAGAGGGAAGTACATAGCAGGATCTTCCCTGCCACAGGAGGGCTTATCTTTCTGCCTATCAGCTGGTGCAATAGCTGAGGACAACTTCCCCCTCACATGAAGCAGCTAATTGGTGAGATAAGCCAAGCTGGACATCTCTCCAGCAGGGAGTTATCTCTGGTGCCATGGAGGTGGCATTCCCAGCTGGCAATAAACCTCTTGCCTTGAGAGCAGATTGAAGGGAGATAAGCCTTGAATTTCTGACAGACATTTCACTTTACAAACTCTAAAAGATACACAAAACTTTTACAAAGCAGAAGTCTTCTGCACATTCCCTGGAAATGTGGAGGGGGATCTCTTCTCTTTGAGCTACTCTCCCAGGGGTTGAGTGAAAGGAATCTGTGTCCCATCATCAATTTGGTGGTAAGTTACATTGACTACTAATCTATACTATGTCTTTGTTACCTATAATATAGGTACCTTTATGTTGTGCACTGTTTTATGTAAATCTACTGATAGTTCTTTGTTTTAACCTGTGTAGTAAGTAACCCTGTTTAAGGTCTTTTGTTTGTTAATCTTCTGTCTACTCAATAAATAACCCATTTTATAATAGACCTGATTTACCATTTTAAGAACTTGTGAGCCAGGGTGGTTTAGATGTGGGTCACCTGAATTTAAGCTGCTACCAAAAACCTGAACCTAAGGCAGGCTTGTCTAATGCTTTCACTCGATCCATAACAAAGTAGGGGCATTGAGAAGAGGTGCAGTGAAAGCACCACCTCTTTTGAACCCCAGCTGAATGCCTACATTGTCTTAAAATGCCCTCACATGGCACTTGCTAGACAAGGGTGGGAGGAAGTTACTCCCATTTGGCTGCAGAAGTGCTTATCATGAAGGGAGACACTATCTTAGGAAGCTGACTAAAGTCAGCAGAGACTATGGTAGTAGATATTGTTGAAACTGGGAAGAAAGTACTACAAACTGAAGCACAGCAGCTGAACATTTGACATTCAAAGAATCAGGAATAGATAGATATGGATTGACCATGAATCAGCAGAGGCTGAAGATTAAAAGACTTTAGACATCAAGGCAGAAAATTTTCAAAGGAACCTTCCAAAATTATGCAGGGCTAAGAAAAATAAATGCTCTAGATAATTTGCAGATGAGTCTTGGCTGCACTGTGAATGAGTCCATAAGGAAATCAAGTAGGGGGAGAAAGAAAGGTCATGCAGAATTTGCTGCAAGCTTTTCTTCTTCACGTGCAGTTTCTTGTAGGCTCATCTTGGACGATATTCCTGCAAAGGACACAGTCCAATTTGCAATTAGTCCTACTTTGACCTGGCCTGTGCTGCACAACAGCAAGAATAGTGCCAAGAATAGTTCCAGCTCAGGACTGGGAAGCACTCAATGATACAAGGGTCAACTGACAGCCCAAGGATTTCTCAGAAATTTCCATTCCTTTTGGCTATATACTTTTAAGATTCTTAGAATAGTGCTTTCTTTCTCATGAGGTGTGAAAAGTGGCGATATGCTTTGAAAAAAACCCTCTTTGGGGGTTGTTATGTTAAAGCCACTGTCCTACAAATGACATTGGCCTCACTGTGGGAAGTTAATTCTTTGATGTTACTTGCATTGGTCTTCACAAGTTTGCTTCCTAGGCAGAACCAGGCAAAGAGTCAGAAGGTAGGAGAATTTTCAGGCTTCTCTCACAATCCCCACTACTCTCTGGCTTCCTGGACCCGATCCATGGACATGGTGAATTGAAGAAAGCCTAGGAAAAGAGAAGGAGAGTAGTAGTCTAAATTAGATGTTGGTCATGGAGAGTGGGATTGAAGTAGCCCACTTCCATAAACATTTGGTAAGTACACTTGTGTATTTAAAATAATTCCTTCTAGCTATGGCTGTAGCCTGAGCTGGAGGGGCTAATGGCTTTGTTAAAGAGATGTCAGTAGCAATAAAGATCTGAATAGTATTGTCATAAGTGATAGTTCTTCACTGGGTGATCCTTTATTGCACAAGACAGTATCTTTAGTGACCGTGTTCCTTCATATATGTGACTTTAGTTGCTTTCCTATCAATTATGCATGAGGTAGATATCCCAAAGTCCCCTTTGCAGACTGGCTAGAGAAATTTACTTTCATACTAGAGCCTTGTAATGAACTCTCAGCTCACATCATCACCAATATATTAATAGAGGCATTTACTTTCTCCTATTACAGGAGGCACTCACCTATATGAAATACATATATATTGTAAATCTGTTTATTTCAGTCATCTTCCATGTATTTTAAACTAAATTAAAGCAGAGTAGTGCATGTGAACATCCCCTTTTATTGTCAAAGGCACAGGTTTCTGTTTTAACCAGTCACAAAAAAACTTGTTCCATTTTTACCCTGCTAAAGAGTATGAAAAATAGTATCTCACATGTTGGAAACTAACCTTTGAAATGAGGATTATATTTTTAGGGGTAAAGTCATAGCAAAACTGAATACATTGACAGTGTTATTACATAGCACCTCTGTGGGATAGACAGTAATGTATCTTGCTTCTGCACTAATCTCTTGTAGCCAACAGACAATAAACCTGAGTTTATTACTTGCTCTGAGCTACAATAGCTTTTGCAAACAACCAAATGACATCTCTGGGAATTCATCTCTGCTTTCCTATTGGTGTTAATGCATAGCATATGTATATTTTCTCAATCAATAGGCTTAGTACTCCTGACACCCTCCCAAAAGTTTATCACAAGTATGAGTCTTCCAGCAGTGAGGTTTCCTGCTAAGTGCAATCCATTCTACTCATTGTCTAGAGTCCTAAGAAATTTATTAAAGTAATGATATTGAAAGATTTAGCCCATTCTTTGGAATACATAACCATATCCTTTCTCTGATTGTGTAAGAAACCTGAAAGAAACCTTATATTATTAATTCATTTTCATAAATTTGAAAGCAATTTCCATATCTCTCTTTATAGTTTTATCTTAGGAAAGTGCTTCTAAACATAAAAAAAGGGCTCCAAATATCAAGATGCTTTCCATGATAGAAAATGTCTCAATTTCTCTATGGCTATTCCATAGATTCTTTCAATTCTTTGGTGTAAATTTAATTACTTATGAGGTCTACCAAGACCAGTTTCTTTTGTCTCCCACCGGAGTGGGGGAGGGTAGTGGCTTGTGGTTTTCTCTCTAGTGGGAGTGCTAAACTGGGGAATACCATTCCTAAACCACAACAGCCACCATCCTTGGTCTTTACCTATATCATTGGTAGTGAGAATTTCAGGAAAGCATGCAGTGACCAGCTGCTTTATGCTTTAAATGGAAAATCAGAAGTGGTCCAAGGACAGCAGAAGGTAGTTCTCAACAGTCAGAAGCATCCTTCTGGTGGAATTTGACCTTCAGCCCTGCTCATGTGAAATGCCAGCAAAAAAAAAAAAAAAGTAATATTTCTGCAAGAAAAAAGCTGATTTTTTTAGTACTCTGATAAAATTCAAGCTTTATCATGATGAAGAAAGGTGAGATATGTCTTGTTTTTGACAATTTGATATAGTTAGAAAAAAAAGACAGATAAGTTTTCAGATACACTAATACTTTTCAGAGTTGAAACACAATTCCAAGTGCCTTTGCTTTCCTCATGCTATAGTGGCATAAAGTATTCCCTGTGTAATAGCAGATGGACTTAGAAAGATCCACAAAAGATCGGATCATTAATGTCCCTTCCCAAAGGGAATTCCTACTGTACTGCTAAGAAGAAAACTGTCTTGATGTAGTGGCTTCAGCTACCCAGAGCAAGTCCTATGTCAAGAGTGATTTAGAAGAGTGGATAGCTTTATTTTTTTGAAAAAGAAATAATCAAAAGCCCTTTTAGAGTCACTTCTGGATGACATTAAATGTAGGAACACAACACCAAAGGGATATCATTGGGGTTTGAGAAAAATATGAATGCAAGCTGAAATGCAGCAGTTGGTATAACCTACACACCAAGGAAAGACAACGTATTCCCACTTCTACCTTCTGCTTAAAACAAAACTTTTCAGACCATAAAGAATTGATATGCTGGCTAATTATGAAGCATGGGTGTATTTTTGGTGTCCATTGGGAGAAGAAGCACAGGAAAAGAAATGCCACTTTGCTACTATGGAGTTATGCATTTATTAAAAATGGATGTTAGTATTGGCACTGTTGGGTCACATTACCAGGACTTTATTGAGTGAGACTCTCAAAGTCAGCCAGAGTGAATGGGCAGCAGGCAGTGGGAGGTGGGCTGCCAACTTGGTTTGGCAGAAAACCAGTGCTTTCTGTACTGGTCAAGTTGAGTTATTTAATGCAAAGCTGGAGCTATGAGACCAGGGCCCCTAGAGATATGTAAGCTCACTGCTTATTTGTATTTCATGCCTCTGAATATTTTCTACAGATGAAATAACATTAAGCAGGCTAACACCTGTAAATCATGCCATTTTTCATATTTCAGGTGATTAAGGTAGGTATTCTGATGGTGAGTTGGCCTTTTAACTCTTCAGACATCTTTTTAACCCACCTGATTTTCTTTTGTAACTTATCTTCCCACCACCTACACACAGCAGTCAGGTTGGTCTACCTTAAGATGGAATAGAGAAAAAATCGATTTCCTTGAGATTTTGCATTTATTTTACTGAATCTAAGGCCTAAAATAATTCATAGAAGGTGCTTTGCAAAACCTTTTTATTACAAGTATTTAATTTTACTATTTGGACTGAGCCATGCATATACATAAGACATATGTTGAAAAGAGACATTCAGAGAACCCTGAGAGATTCACTATTCAGTGAATTCATTCCTTTGGTAGAAAACAGCCAGCAAAATTTGACATAATCACATTTTAAAACTCATAGTTTATGGAAAGACTGAAAAAAATTTACAGCTTTCTCTAAGGAGATTTTTCAATCAAAACTTAACCCTAACAAGAGTAACAGATTTTAACACCAACTTCCTTCTCCTTCCCAGTAACTTTTAAAGAAATCTGTTGCAGGTAGATTTTTTAGGGTCTCAGTCCATCAAACAAATTATCAAGGTAACCATGACACTAAAGTCTGGCACTCAGAATGGAGAAAACCAATAAGCACAATATATCAGTGTCCCAAGGCTTAACCCCACTCAGTACTTCATAGTACACACAGTAAAACTGGCTCTTCAGTCAGTTGCCTGTGTTCTTGTCTGCCCTCAGATTTTTTTCTCAAATTTTTGCTGCTCCTCCAGAAATACTAGCCATTCCTTGAATGCTGTTTATCCATAGACTCTTAGTATAAATATGAATCTTGTCCCTTAATTTTTCAGAGAGATTTTAATTAAAAGAGGCCCCTTCCTGCTAAAATATCTTTATCTTTCAATCTGCCATTGCTATCATTGTAAATAATTATCTAACTGGAAACATGTCTTTTGAATCAGTGGAAAGGGATGATTAAGTTAAATGCATTCACCTCCCCTGTATGAGGAAACAGATGTTTTTAAAATGCAGTCACTGGACCATTTTGTTTGGTTGCATCCTTTGAGTGACAGCTACAATAGTATTTTCTAAGTGGATTTAAATCAAATCTTGGAATATACAGGACTTTCCTTGAAACCAGGAATTCTACTTGTGCAGTATCTTTAACCATGGAAGGCACCTATCCACCTGAAACCAAGAGGCCAATTTGCCTTACAAAACATTCTCTTTCATGGATCTCATAGTGGCTTTAACAATGTGATGACATGTTACATGCACCCATGCATTTTAACTAACATTTTAAGAATATCCATATATTTTAACTTCAAAAAGCTCACTTCAAGAGAGTTGTACAGTTCAAAGCAATCTATTTAATTTTATTCAGTAAAGCTAAGTTTCCAGAATATAAAAGTTACATGGTGCAAACAGTGAGATATGAGTTTTTTGTTATTTGTTTAAAAACTACTGGTTCACCATAATAGCTAAGACAGAATTCTTTCTGTACTTACTACGGTTGATAGGGTAGAGATATTTGGTATTTTCTGCTGCTCTGAAACAAACAAAAGAGAAAGCAAAGTATTTCTTGATGTGTGGATTGCACTCTTGTATAAAATGCTTTCATATATTTGGCCATTTAAGGCAGCAGCAAACACCCACTTAAAATCAGCTGGTAACTGCTTTCTGTTGAGTGACTCACCCTGCAAAGCACTGGATCTTATTGTTGAGACTTCAGTTTCTAATTTTTTTGTCAAGTTGCCCTGAGTGCTCAGAGGTGAGCCCAAGAAGTCTGGCTATATAGATCATGCATTGTTTGATGCTGTCTGTTTTTACGAGACAATGGATGACATTACAGGTGTCATCCACATTGCTGTTGATGGCAGCAAACAGCTATTTTCTCCTATTCATCCCTTCTCACTACCTTTTCCATCAGTTTCACCACTGAGCAGTAATCCAGTTACCTTCAGCAACAGGAAATGTGACAGTGTGCCAGCACAGGTGTGTTTGGACGTGGATTGGCATAAGAGGGCTTCAATATTTCTGTTTCAGGATGCAAGTATGTGTGTATATGTATGTGTGTGTGTGTGTGTGTGTATGTAAGCATGCACAAGTGTATGAATATATATTTGTGTTTATGCATGTTTAAACACACTGCACCCCTACACCAGTCAGGAGGATGCACACATGACAGCAGTGACTGGAACCACTCCCAGGCTCCTGCCAGATCACTCAGAGATTTTCTCTCAGGTGCCAAAGGTGAAAGAGGTTTGCTCCTTTGTCTCCCTTGACACATAGAGTCTCTTACCTGCTTTCAGCATGGACAGTAGCCCTCTTCAAGCTGCCTGTCAGTAAACACTCCAGTCCCATCATGAAAGCATCTGTCTGAGTCAAGGTCAAAGACCCTCTCTACCTCTTCTCACCAGCCTGCAGCAGGCAGAGCTTTTCCTCTTGGACTTTCCCTCTTGTAAGGACAGTGCAGCAGAATCCTCTTTCCTTAGCTGCTGAAAGACTTTGCACCGTCACAATTAGAGCTGAAGAAATTAAACCCATTAAGTTATTTCAGAGTGAGAAGAAGCGCTATCCTTTTGTTGGAAAGGTTTTGGTGGTGGATGGGCTGCAGAGGTGGTTTCAGTGAAAAGACACCAGGAAGTGCTCCATGTCACACAGTGCCAGTTCCAGACAGCTCTGAGACAGACTCGGAGCCCGTCAGTGACCGTGAAGGACGTCATGGCAGAGCAGGTGGAGATGCCTTGAAGAAAGCTGAAACCTGCAGAGAGGCCATGCTGCAGCTGGAGCCCACGGAGAGAACTCTGTAGATGCAGGTTTTCCAGCAGGACCTGCAACCCATGGGGGACCACGGGCAGTTCCTGAAGGACTCCACCCCATTGAAAAGGACCCATGCAGGAGCAGTTCTTTGAGAACTGCATCCTGTGGGAAGGATCCATATAGGAGGAAGCTGTCAAGAACTGCATCCTCTGGAAGGCACTTGCTGTGAGAGTAAGGGAACAGTGTGAGAATGAAAGACTGGTGTACAAAAGTGTTCTGAGCTGGCCATAACCACAATTACCCATTCCTGTGGTCTGCTAAGGGGAGGACAGAAAAGACTCAGCAGTGACTTTGAGGCTGGAAAGAATTGGAGGTATGGGGAAAGTGTTTCTAGTTTTGGTTTTGCTTTGTTTTGTTTCTCTCTGTCCTACTCTGTTAGCAATTAGCAATAAATTAAATTAATTTCCCCAAATCAACTGTTTGCCCATGATAGCAACCGGGAGTGATAATCTTGTCCTTACCTCAACCCATGATTTTTTTCTTTTTTATTATATTTTCTACCTCTGTCTTGTGAGAAGTGTGAGTGGGAAAATGGCTAGAGGGGCAACTGTCATTCAACTAACCTTAATCTACCACAGTCCTTTGAGGTGTAGAAAGTAATTATTAATGCTTGCAATTTTTGGATGTGGTTCTTGCGTAAAGATGATCTTCTAACAACACCTGAATTCTCCTATGCTAGCACCTTTCCCTCATCATCCCAGCCACCTCCTCCACATTCCCATCTTTCTTCTTCAAATAGCCCACAAATACAGGGCAGCCAAAATAAATCTGTTCCTTTTTACAAAATTTTAATTCCACCCACCCTTCTTTTTACTTAAACCTCCCTATTGAATTGCTCAGTAGGTCTTGAGAATAAAATAAAGCTCTGCTTGAGCTGGTGTGACCTTGCTTTAATCCATGCCTCAGCACCTCTCTCTCAATTCCTGTACTCACTTGCAAAGTAGACCAGTGCAAACTCTTGCTCTGCTCTGAGCCTCAGCTATGCATTTAAGGCAGTGTGAGGAAGGAAGCTACCTTAGGAGCACTGTTCAGACATTAGCTCAAGGATTCAGGGTTCTCCTTCCATCCCTGTAATGCATTCCAGTGCTTGAAATGCCAGGAGAAAGCAAGGTGGTTTCCTCAGAGAAACCAAGAAAGACCATACTCCCAATTAGCACAACTTTGTCTTCAACAGTATTGTGGTAACATTAATCCCCTCTCATTACTTCCAGATGACGTGATCCCTGCATTCCACTCAAGATGGCTGGAAATAGCCAGGTTCCAAGGAGCACGAAGAAAAACCTTGAATGACAGCTCTTTATAAACAAAATCAGACACACCTTTGTTTCCCAGACATATATACAATTGGAAAGTCAGGTGGGTAAGAATTGTCCCAGCAGCTAGAATGTGGCTGACAGTGAAGCAGACAGCAGTAAATGTCATCCAGACATACTAACATGAGCAAAGCAGGGGAGAGCAATGAGTCATTCTGGAGCAGTGGAAGAAACAGAATATTAGTTAAGCATTTTAATGCCATCTGGGGTGGACTTTCTTCTTGGAACCTTATACTGAATCCTCCTTTTGTATACAAGTGGTAACTATTACCTTAAGAAGACTTGAATGAAATATTAATCAATTAAAAACTATATTCTACAGAGAGATGTAGTTTATGGATGGCTGCCATTCCAAGAAAATTTTACTATTGGAAAACCATCTGACAGATTGGGAGTGGATCACAGATATGCAAAGTGCTGCTTGAGAAAAGGTCAAAACCACTGTTCAACTTTAATCTAGCCTTGTGCATATTCTGGCCAAAAATCCCCTCCAACCTTTGTACCTTAATGGCTGAGATCTGGAAATAAATGTTTTCATAGCATGAAGGGATATATGCCGTAACTGCTTCTGCTAGAACTATTTGATCAGCATCAGAACAGAATTGTTCAAATGTACTTTACATTGACTGTGCGAAGACTCCTTGAGCACTTTCCTCCTCAGGGATGCAAAAATCTGTCTATGCAGTGAAACACACGATGGAACGTTTTGTAAATACCCAAGCTGGCTTTACCAAATGCAGTCGAATATTGATATTAGCTTTCCAAATACTTTCCTTCAGTCCCAAATCGACTTACAGCCTACACTAATCCACAAATTGCAGAAGTTCACACCACACTGCTGACTTTTCTATTAGGAGCTAGACATGAATATGCTTAAGTTATGCTGAGGTCACATCTTTGGCTGCAGCAAAACTTGCTGTAGAACAGTAATGACATATAATCAAGAAAGTCCCTTTCTTTGACACAGAACTGTCCAGCTTGGTGGACTCTGCCAGTTCTCAGGGTGTTTGGAATAAAGTCCACCCATTGCATGTCTTAATCTTTAAGGCATGCCTATCACAAGGAAATTTGCACAAGGAGAGCTATTTATAATGCTAGGGCAAGGCATAATTTTCATTCTGCAAAACGAGAGAGCAAACTGCCCTGGTGTATGTCTGTTCTGCACCAAAAGCAGTCAGGATTGAGATGAGGAGCTGTTGAGACAGAGTTTTTCATTACAGTGCTCAAACCCACAGTTTTGATTTTAACTAACCAGATAAAAAATCTTTTGGAAACTAAGGCTTAAATCTGTTAGATTCAGGAGGTGATGCCAAAATGATTTTTGCTTTTTCTTTTATATACCTTTTACATAGTCCTACATATCCACAAGTATTAGCATGTGTACTTGTAATCCTTTAGGTCTGATGACTTAGCCTGGTTTCTTGGTGTCCTGTAGGCCAGGAGACCAAGCATCCCAGAACTGCATAGCCAGGAGACCAAACATTCTACTGTTTTGATAAGGCAAGGTTGCCTAGTAGAACATATTCTGTAAACTAGAGGTTAGCCCTCCCCAGCTCCCTTATTGAGCCCTCTTGTTAGATATGCTAATGTGTAAGGTCTTTAATTGTATACTCAGTTGGGGGGTGGGGGTACATTACAACATGTTCCACCTGGGCAAAGTGATGCATGGAATGGGATCCTATTGAAATACCGAGGTAAACGACCCCCAGCCTTCTAACTGTGTCTGGCTTTCATTTCCTAAGACCAGAAAAAGGCATCAGAGGGGGGGATGTAAAGCTGATTTATCCTGTGTGTAAAGATGATTTATCAGTGTGGATGGTCAGAAGGGTGTGAGAACTGATGCAGGGAAAGAAAACCAGAGAGGGAAGATCAATCTGTTTATGAATATCAGTTTCAGAATTAATGAAGCCTGCTTTCCAATGAGTGTATGTCTCATGGTTGATTGACTTTTAAATTAAATAATATCAAGGTTGCAACATGAACTCAACCCTTTAAAGACCCTAGTGAAACTACAGAGGGTACACTGCCTGACTGGAGTCCCTCATACCTAGCAAGGTAAGAATTAAGACAAAAGAACTCTCAACAATTTCCCTGCATAACTGACCACTAAGTCAAGGAATAACCCCCTTGCTCCAGTTCCTCAGGAAAATAAGCTTAAAAGTGATAATTAAAATAGGACAATACATTTCTGATAAAACTTTCCTTCCTATAGACATCCCTTGGATTATGTGTTATGTCTCTTTCCATCACCCTTTGTCTTTTTTACTTTACATTGTACATTCTGCATGAGGAACACTATGTCTTTTGCTGGTCTGAACACACCAAGAATATTTCAGGTCCTAACACAATTAAAACAATGCTAATAATGAAACAGGGTGGCTTCTAGACCAGAACTTGTAGTCTGAGATCCTAGAACAGGTGGATGTGAGGTATAGATATTGACCAGAACTGTATTCAATTTATACCCCTATACATCCACAAGAAATCCATTACTATTTGCAGAAGTACTTCAGACAGCTTTAAATTTTCACCTGAACTGCTGAAGTCAGAATTTGACCCAGACTGATAGATATTATTGGATCAGGAATAAGAGTGCAATAAATCATAAACTAGAGAGAGAGGGGAGTTTGGTCTCTCACCAGTGAATTTAAGAAAGTGTACTCAAAGTAAGAGTCTTTGTATTATTCACTTTCCATTAGATTATTTTCCTCTTATATATCCTCCCAATATCATGTTGGCATGTAATTTTCACCCACTTTTATCTGCTACATGTAGAGAGGAGAATGGATCTTTCTCAGAGCTATGCAGAACTGCAGCCACATACACTTAAGTCAGGAATCTGACAATATTCTCCTGGCACAATGGACTGCATTTCACAACATATTGCATCTGTGTATAAAAGTGGGATAAACAGGTGAGTCACTTCCAATGCTGGTACCTAGACAGGCTTAATTGTGCAGTGCATTGTCGCCCTGATTTCCCTTCCTTAAACTACACAGGTATCATTCAAGCTTGCTCAAGACAAAGGTTTAATTTACTGTGCCCACCTTTCCTCTCTTCCCTGATGCTGCGGAACATTTGAAAGAAGTTTGACTTAATAAACAAACACATAAAATCGGATGGGAAGGAAGAATCTCTCTGCAAACTCCTCACAGTAGCAGTAGCCACCTTCTTCCTTCCGCAGAGTCACGGGACCGGAGGACAGGCAGATGGGAACTTCCTCTTTTATTGATGTGTTTACTTCTCATTGGCATTTTAGAGACCATGTTTGATAGTCTTGAATAATGATCATTGGCCACATTAAGGTGTCTTTTTAAATATTCCTTGCTCTTACTCATGTGTGTGCTCTCACTTTGAGACGAAAAGACAGCAATCCAGAGAAAAACCCATTCAAAGAGAACATGAGGTGGAAACAAGGGAGTGATTTCTTTGGTGGTCACCATATTTATTCACCCTGTTCAATATAATTTACAAAATATGCAGCTATAATAGACAAAAAGAAAGAAGCAGAATAACAAGAAGTAACTGCCAGTTTGATTTCTATTCAATACTATATATAAAGGGAGGGGAAAAAATATCCACATTTATATTTAATTCCTTTAACTAATTCAGCTGACTAAAAGTGCATAAAGCTGTTTGCACTCCCTGGCTTCTTCAGTTTTGCAACAGTGACCCTTCACTTCACCTTGAACTTCCCGGCAGTGTAATCAAGAATTACTAGTAATTATTCTAGAAAGTGCTTTATGGATCTCCTGCTACTCATATTTTCCTGCTACTCATCTTTAATGGGAAACTGTCTTGTATATTCTGGAGACAGACTTCTTTGTTTCACCACACACACCTTCTTCAAGACTGAAAAAATCTTTTTGCTGAAAGATGATGAAAATCTGATTATACGGACATATCCAAGTATCATGACAACTTCCCCACTGTCAAAGGAGACTTATAATTATTGAAAATATGGAGGTTTATAGGAAACTCATGGAAAATACTGAGATTATTTTGGAGTTTGGTTGTATCTAAACAAATTAACTAAGATGTGTTACACAAGATTCTCAAGTCCAGCTTATGAGTTTGGCTGAAAGTTACCTGGACAATAAAACAGGTCAGAAGGTTGAAAATAAAGCACTTCCCAAAGCATTTTGGTGTCTTTCTTTCATGGTCTCGACAGCAGAAAACAGTCAAAAATACAAGCTTCTATCTCTCTCTTTTATTTTTAAATACATGGAATTTTAGAATTTGTGAATTGAGATTTTGCTTCCCATATGTAAGCTAAAATACGTTTGAAAATTAATTTCTGTGATCAGACAAGCCTAACCAGCACAGCAATGCACACAGAGGATCGCTAATATGCTGAAGTCAGGGAAATATGTATGTCACAGAGTCTGCACAGTACAATGCCATTGTAAGTTCACTGGAAGAGTAATTTGATTTCATATGCAATATATCATTGCCACAAACATGGTTCTAATACCCAATTCTGAGTAGTGCCAAATGCCACCTAGAAAATGCTGGTAGGCTGTTGACAAATATGTTCAACCCAGAAGATTGAGGCCTGAGGGCAGATTGTATCTTTACAAAGGCAGCTCAATCACTGAACCGTCTGAGCCGTCATTACACATTGCTTTCTGAAACAGTATTTTTCAGCCTCTAACTACCTTTAATTATCTCTTGTTTCCTGCAGTGGGGCTCAGAAGAAAAATTGTTAGCAAGGCTGTGTGTATCTATGCCTGCCAAAATCTCCCTGCAGCTATTTCCAAACTGAATTTTTCTATAGAAAACTTTAGGCTCATGCCTGCAATGTCCAATCAAGAAAAACAAACCAATAGGAAGAACTGACTGAATGACTGAACTATAAAATTGTTCCCATTGAATTGAGGTTTGACCTTACAGCTCTAACCCCTTTAACTCATCCTATAACTCTGTGTCCTAGCTGCAGCTGGGCTTGGGACCAGAGATCTGGACACTGGAACTGGGCAGATATGCAAGGTCTTATGGGCTGTGCTCCCAGGAGGGTGTGAACACTGCCAGTTGTCTCAGTGAAGGGAGGTGCTCCATTCCTCTCACTGGGACCTGTGCCATAAACACTGTGCCACTGCCTCTGGCCCTGCAAACAGAATGGCAGTCTTCTCCTTATTGCAGCGTGTGTTGAGCAGTCTCCAAGGGCCTATGTCCATACCAGCCTAAGGTTCCCCCAAAGACTGACTCTGTGAACCTTCCTCAGTGCAGAACACCCTGCTGCAATCCTGCTGTAATTGCAGTGCTTACTCCCCTGCTGCTGCTGGGCACGAGGGTGTACCTGTGCCATGGCATCCTTAGACGTGCCTGGAGCAGCTGAAGGTGTTTTCATTCCAGCCTGACAACTGTGTAACCCACATCCTGTGATGACCACCCTGCAGCTTTCTGTCAGGCAATGCATTGCATCAAATAGAATGTGTGGGTTTACAGAATAAAAATAATTACTTGGACCAAAACCACACCCTAGTCCACCAGCATTTCCCGCTGTTCTCCACTAGACTTGTCTGTGTCTTCTTGGCAGCTAAAGCAAGGGCTGGTGAATCTGGACGCACTCACATGGGTTTGGTCTGCCTGATAGGCCCCAGACCACTGTAATGTCCTCAATTTTCCCCTGAAAACTCTTCTGGGGTTTGGTCACACCAGAGGGTCCAAGAGAACCTTTTAAATGCAGGGGAAGAAAATGATGAAGGGGGAATTAGGACACCTCACCTCATAGAGATGGTGTGAGTTCAGGAACTGATGTCCTTCCCTGGGGTACAGCAGGAGACAAGATGACATGATAGATATATATTTCCTGGTGAGGACCAAAAATAGTGGCTGTTGCCCAGGACAGACATCAGACAAGATCACTGGGACACTTGCATTGTGAGGTATACCAGACAGACTTTTTTTGAAGAGATGTGCCAAACATGAGTGAACAAGTCCACTGGGAAAGGAGCAGACATGGCCTATGCTGTACTGCTGTTTGGGCTATTTAATGGCTTCTGCAACATTCTGCAAGGGGTACTCTTAAACACGTTCGTTGAATCACACTGGAGGACATTTCAAGGCTCAAATGCTCATCCTAATGTGTGAACAGGAATATCCCTGAAGGTCCTCTGCAGGAAATGTAGGCAATCAACAGGGGCTCTAAAAGTCAAAACAAACAGGTATTAAAATAATGCTATTGGAGCTCTTTAAAGTGATATGTGGAAATCTTCAATAACTGTGCAAATGCAAGACTTTATGTATTAAAACCATGTTCATGATGTGAATAGTTATATTACTTCGAGGGCAAAACCTTTTGGCTGATTGGTCTATACTTAGAAGAAAATTTTTTGCTTTTTTTTTTTTTTGCCTTCATGGAAAGGTAGAATGAACCAGTGGGGAACAAACACACACACACAAAATCTTTCAAAAGCTAGCTGCCTTCAAAAGATTTTTTTTTAAACTTACTTTGGGGAAAAAATAACTCCATAAAACCTATTTGTTTTGTTGCCATGGGATGATTTTTTGAGGAATTATAGAGCCATCCGAGAAACACAATCAGTCTGCAGTAAAATGAAGTGCTGAGGCAATGTAGCATAGTTAAAAAGCTCTGACAGCATAAAACTAGAGTCAGCACGTAAAGTACAGACTTGCCTATTATGAATTTATAATGAACAAAAATTAATTCTGTTTTAGATATCTATTTAATGGATATTCTCAATACACAGCTGTTCACTGTGTCTTTGAGAAGATGATGTTTATCTCACCACTTATAGCAGTACACAGGAGCTCTTCAGCTCTTTGCATGTCAGACAGAATATTCCTTGATATATAGAATATGGGTGAATTGAATTTTTCTTTAAAAAAAGAAACAAAAACTTCCTGATTCATTAAGGGGGTCCATTACTTCCTTAGCCTTAGATCACTTACTGTACTTAATGCTTTTGTCTTTCCAGTTCTCCCTGCAAAAGAATTCTGCCCTGCCAAAAATAAACCCCAAATGTACTGTGATGTCTTCAGAAAAAATGGCCTCAGGAGAATAGTTAGACAGGTGACCAGCCTGTGCTTCTAGAATTTTTTTTACTTGCTATTTTACCTTTGATATTAAATCATCCCCTCATTTGATCTTCGTGTATAGTTTCTCTGTCCATCATTGCCTTGTTTCTCATGTATCAAGTGGGTCCATGTGAACCTCATGATGTTCAGCAAGGCCAGCTATGCCTGGGCTGGGGCACCCTTGGTATCAGTACAGGCTGGGGGAAGAACAGATCAAGAGCAGGACTTGGGGGTAACTGGTGAATGAGAGGATGGACATGAGCCAACAGTGTGCATTCACAGCCCAGAAAGGCAGGAGTATCCTGGGCTTCGTCCAAAGCAGCACAGGCAGCAGGGCAAGGGAGGTGATTCTCCTCCTCTACCCACCCTCATGAGACCCCACCTGCAGTGCTGCACCCATCTCTGAGGTCCTCAACACAAGAATGACACAGACCTGTTGGAGTGGGTCCAGAGGAGTGGATCCAATGATCAGAGGGAGCTTTCCCTATGCGAGAGAGATGGGATTGTTTAGCCTGGAGAACCTAGCAAAAAGTCCTTTTACTAAAAGCAGCCTTTTAGTACTTAAAGGGGTCTTATAAGAAAGACGTGGGCATTTTAGCTGGCCTGCTGTGACGGGACAAGGGGTAGTTGTTTTAAACTGAGGAATGGCCTATTCACACTACATGCAAGGAAGAAACTTTTTACAAACAGATAACATGTTGCCCAGAGAGGTGACAGATGTCCCAAAGCTGAAAACATTCAAGGTCAGGTTGGATGGGGCTCTGATCTGATTAAATTGAAGATGTCCGTGGCAGGGTAGTTGGACTAGATGACCTTTAAATGTCCCTTCCGAAGGCTATTCTATGATGGCAAAACTGCTTTCCTTAGAATAGGATTGAAGGAATTTCTTATGAACTTATGATTCATTTGGGTTAAACTGGAAGACCAGGCTTTTATAAGGCATCTGAGGCAGACTGTGCCTTTCATGTAATTTGTGTGAGCGGTTGCCAGAGTCGATGGTAAGTGAGTTGGAAAGATGATGCATATTACTCACACTAATTGCTGTGACCGCCCCAAGCTTGACATAAACAGCTGGTGTAATAGAAAGATCCATAGCCCATGTCTGATTTCACATCAGCCAAGAGACACAGAGTAATAGGGCTGTTTAATATACTTTTCTAGAATATATTTCTAACCATAACTGTTGTCAGAATATGCACTGATGTGCCATGTCCTCACATATAGTATGACAATGTGTCCTGATATTTTGTGTCACTCTTTTGTTTTAATGCTTGCTAACAGTGGAAGAGTGCATGCATAAATCTGTAAGGTTTGGCAGCAGGTATCTGAAAAGAAAAAAATTCCTTTACAATCAAATTTGGATCGTATATGATACAGTATATACTGTTAAACCCTTGGTCTTCAAGGAAACAAAGACCTACATAAGTCATACCAAATTTTTTGTCAACAGCAGAATGATACAGAGGATGTCAAACAAAGTGGTAGCTCTGGTAAGTATAATGAACCAGAAATACAAAAAATATCCTGTCTTAAGCATTAATATTACCGAAGAATCAGAAACCTAGCAAGAAAACAACAGCATCTCCTCGGTATCCTTCATTGTATCCACAAGTACCTAATTCAGGCTTTATAAAGTGTTTATGGTCTTTCTTCTGCATAAAAACACAAAGGTAGTTTAGAGTGGTTTTTGATTGATAAATTGCCCTTTCAAAAGCACATTTTCATTTAAAAGTGCACTCTTTTCTCAGGAAAACACATCTTTACTATGTGCTTTCATTTTTGATGGATGATTCTGTAATGGCTTACCTTTTTCTTCCCAGGGCTTGAGTGGTACGAAAGCATGGGGCCTTGTTTATTGTTTGTAATCCACAAAACTCTGTACAAGAAATTTGAGGGAAAAAATCCTGCCTGTAATAAATCGATTTGTTTTCTATTTCTATTTCAAAAATCTCTATTCATCATTATTGGTGAATGTTTTTCTGTTTTAGGAAAAGAAATTGACATATGTTAGAACCTAGATAATAGCAGAGTTCTTCAGTCAGATCTCACCATCTTTTCTTACGTGTTCCAGCTGTAGTTATCCCAAGTCTGGACTGTGGGATCTTGTTCTACTTTGCCCCTTCTGCTCTTGGATCCCTCTCTCAAGAATAGGATGCTAATTTCACCTTTGCATTGTGGGTCCTTCTGTTAAAGCTGGATGTGCTAACCCCCTCTGACAACAAAGGTCTTGTAGAGAGCAATGCTACCAAAGTATTTTTATTAATGTCCTCCATGTAAGAAAATAATAATTTTCTTAGGTGATTTTGCTTCTATTTTAACATTACAACACTCTATATTGGGTGGATTTCACTCAACTGGAAAATTGACCAAACTGTAAGATAAACACAATTTTTTGTGCAATGAGTCTGGCCTCATCCAGGGCATGACTCCAAATGCTACTCATTGGAGGCTGCTTGTGGAGATGAAAGTGCAGGAAAGGTTCACTCAGCTCTTAGCAGCTTCTGTTAGACTGTATAGGATAGGGTGACTTAGTGAAGCACAAGACCCTTCCAAGCTGTTCATAAAAGATGTGCTAAGTAGATGCTGCTGAGAGAATAATCAGCACGTCTCCCGTCCATCCTTTCACCGCTGCCCCTTGGCACACAGCTCGTTCTTTGCACAGGTCTAGCCAGCTGATGGTTTGCCAGCAAAGGGGATTTTGCAGCTGTGTTGTGCTGCTGAAGTCTCCAGCAGTGCCCCTGGCTGACCTTCTGCCTCAAGGTCCTTCTGGTAATCTAAGCCACCAGATGCCAGCCTGGAGACTAAAAAAAAAGAAGCAGAATTATAACAGGGAAATTAATTTTGCCTAGAAAAAGGAAGGAGGGATTTTCTGCCCAGTTTCTGTGAGTGACTGCTACATGCAGAACACACACTGACTATAAAATCTTGACTTGCCATATCTATGGGATCTTTCATTTATTTTGTTCTAATAAACCATCAGTGTGAGAATAGACTGATGAGTCAGAACATGCTGACAAGAACATCTGAAGTGGCTAAGGAACGAGCAGAGACTTTGATGATTTCAGACAAATTTTGACCAGGATTTAAGCCTCTGTGAATAAAAGCTTTAAAATATGCCTCCAAACTAATGGTTGGTGCACTGGGGATATGAAAAAGATTTAACATCCCAACAAGCATGGGTTGAAGGACATGAGGCTTACCAAGCCATCCACTACATTTTTCCAGCCTGCTGGGATACTTTGATGAACATAAAGCATGTTGATGAGAGTATTAACCAAATGAGATGGAGAGTGCTGTCTCCATAGAATGATTAAGGGAAGTCTCAGAGATTACATTGTCACACTTAAATTTTTCTCAACAAATGAAATAAATT
This sequence comes from Drymodes brunneopygia, assembly GCA_013400955.1. Lineage (NCBI taxonomy): Eukaryota > Metazoa > Chordata > Aves > Passeriformes > Petroicidae > Drymodes > Drymodes brunneopygia. The sequence continues at coordinate 46,870 of VZTZ01024236.1, read as the reverse complement.
GGAAGATGCTAGGTTTGGTTTTTGTTTTTTTAAAGAATCTGCAAGGACACAGAAAAAGGTAATTATAAACCTAGCCTGATATATCTGCAGTTCCCACTGATCCTCACTTTGAGATATCACAATATAACCTTTTCCTCTGGGGCAGGATTTTCAGAAGTGCTCCATGTCCTGTAAACCTTCTCTTAGTGAAGTGGATGACAAATATGAGACGTAGATTTGCTTTGAGGGAAAAATGGGAAATGGTTAGTAAGAGGGGATTTAACCCCATGCCAATATAAAAATACTGGGTGGTATGTTTTATATCATCTGGAAAAACCCACTTCATCCACACTGGATCTGCATCTCCGCATAAACCTGTGGAAGCTGAGTTGGGCCCAATAATGAACCAATTTGTAAAACCCCAAGTGTATTCGTACCACAGCTGGATGAATACATGTGCAGTACCTGATGTAAATAGTCTGAGATTAAAACAAAACTAACTCATGCGGTTATGGCTGTACAAAATTGCCATAGCTTTCTTTTGCAAGTTCACACATGAAATGTCAAGGTTCCCTGAAGATACAGTTTCTTCGTTTGAAGATATTGTATAAACTCTTAGATGTAAAGGTTCAAAAGTCTCTTGCCTCCCTTCAAAATGTATCTTTTGTCCAAATGGCTATATCTCAGATCTTATGAAAGGGACCTCACTGGTGATCCTTTAGTGTGAAAAATGAAGGTAGTTCATTTTTTTTACAGTACAGGCACTTTTCTCTTGTTAATGCTGTGCAGTGAAAAAGAATCTGCAGTGCTGCAGTGGTGAGATGGATGCTCAGGATGATAACAGAAGATGCCTACCACGAGCCTTAGGAGATTTTGTCCTTTAAAATAATGTATAAGGCTATTGGAACTATGAATATTTATTTATTGTGCCTTTATCTCATCAATGCATTTCTCTTAAGAGAGAAATATTTTCTTCAAGGATGTCTGTTGTTTGAACAACCCGATGGTATATGCTTTTCTACTTTGCCCCTGTAGTCAGTACACAGTGCAAGATTATATAGGAAAATCACATAGTGTTTCTCGGCTTATGTACCAAAATTATAAGGGAAATAATAAAAAGGTGAAAAAGTGCACTAGACCATTAAAGAAAAATAAACTGCAGAAAAATAGTACAAGCAACTTTTAAAAAACAGGGTATCTCTTCTAGTTTTTTTAAAGTTACCTTTCATGTTCGTATGTGAACACCAGCTTCTTAAGAGAAAAAATTCTTGGGCTTCCTGCTATATTGCACTGATGCCAATAATAAGGATTTAAACAGTCTGGTGTTGAATTTGGCCTTGAGCTACAATTCTCCAAGGACGTACAAGTTATACCCAAAGCCAGACAGACATGACTGTCTCTGATGGTTGTGTAGAGGAAAGCTCACAAAGAGAAATCTTCCAAGATCACTTTCCCCTCACCTCTGGTCACTGCTGTTATGCTGGACAAGATTAAATAGGATCAACCAGCCAACCTCAAAGTAAAATCAAGCTGTAGAGGTGGTACAGGAGCCAACTGTCTGCCAGTGCGCAAAAGTGCTACTTCTATCTATAAAGTGTGATACTGATGAGTCATCTTGTCATCATTACATAGAAAATGACTATGTTTCTTAAATATGTCAGCTAATCTGTTGAAGTTTGATTTAATAGCAATCAGTACAATCTATTAGACATTACATTAATCCATTAATGAATGCAACATCTGCAAGTCAACTGGCTCTGCTTTTATCTATATTCAAATGGTGCGTTTAAAAAGAGTGCCCAATAAAATGTGGCTATTTATCAAGCCATAAGCATTCTGCTTAGCATTTAAGGCATTGTTCATTAATAGTCTTCCATTGTGTACTTTAATTGGGCTTGAGCAGATGAGTGGCCTGCCTGTGCAGAGTGATTAATTAATAGTTTTTCAGATTTGAGTTTAACCACATAGCTTAAATCATTTAAAACTTTCCTTTCGTTATGGGTACAGACACCTGTGCAATGTGTGCTGAAGCTGTTACTCCAGCTGCAGAGCTCATAGTTACATGCAAACAAGTCTTAGCCATTTCAGTCAGGCAAAGAGCATAATCAAAATGACTGGGCTGTCTCCTATGATTAAGCTGAGGAGATACAATTTGTGACTGAAATGGATTACTGCTACAGAACTACTCCTTCACACACATCTCTGACATATTTTACACCGAAAGACTAAGGAGACAGGCTGAAAAGTTTGGATTCACCTCGCCAAACATAGAACCATTTCACCAAACTGAGTTTCCTTTAGAAGCAAAATGAAGAACAGGCAGTTTAAAAGTATGGCTCACCATACTACAGATGCCTAGAATAGCTCACATAAGTTGTGTGCTATTAGTACTCTTGCTGCCTTTTTGACTACAAGCATGTCATCTGACTAGCTTAGGTGTAAACATCTCTGCTGTAACTGTTTAAAATGAATGGTGAGTGTATGCATGGTCTGAAGGATGGTGTTGGAGAGGTAGTGGGTTTGTTACTAGTGTCCATCTTGGGCACCTGGACAGTGTCACAACTGCAGTGTCACAACTGCACTGACTATAGATATATGTGGCGTGTGTCCTTTCCTTCCACACTGGCACTGAGATGGCCAGGCTCCATGGCTCTGCAAGCTGTTGCCTTGGTCACAACACTTGTTTCATCTTGCATCCAGACAGACTCCTCTTATTAGCATTTCCCCTGACACCTATTCTCTTCTCCTGGCATTGCTCTGCTGCTTGTGGGGGCATTTTGCTTCAGAAAATGGCATTGGCCTCTGCCCCTGTCTTTCACCAAATGAAGCCAAAAGGATTTTTTTTCTTTTTCTTCTATATACCTTTTACACAGTTCTCTGTATCCATAAGTATTAGCATGCATACTTGTAATTCTTTAGGCCTGATAACTTAGCTGGTTTCTTGGTGTCCCACAGACCGGGAGACCAAACACCCCAGAACTGTAGAGTTAGAAGACCAAACATTCTATTGCCGTAAGCACTCAAGGTCCCCTAGCAGGACAGATTCTGTAAACTAGAAGTTAGCCCACCCTGGCCCCTAATTGGGCCCTCTTGTTAGATATGCTAATGTGTAAGGTCTTTAATTGTACACTCGACTTGGGGGATGGGGCTTTTGCAATGCGTTCTACCTGGACGATGGGAACCATCAAATGGGATCCTATTAAAATACTGAGGTAAACAACCCCCAACCCTCTAACCATGTCTGGGCTTTTTCTTTCTAAGACCAGGAAAAGGCATCACAAGGCTCCCACTTCTGACAACGCCAAGCTGAAAGCCTTGCTTTGAACATGACAGGAAGTTGTTCCCTTTCTCCTACTGGTCAGCAAATACAGTTTCCACAGCAAAAAGTTCAGACCAAGAACAGCAGTTCCTCCTTATCCCAAGTATGACCAGCAGTTCCCTATCCTTATTCATTCTTCAGCAATCATTTGTAGATTTTCAGTTGCATTTTCAAAAACAGAACCAAAACCATCAAGTCTCCTGGTCTTCTTTTTCAAGCTCATTTCTCCACTTTCTCCTCCTAGTCATTGCTGAGCTGCTTCTCAAATTTTTCTTGTAAGGCAATCATACAGCTCCAGCAAGACTAAGATAGCAAGAACATATACATGCACATTCAGTTTGCCTCTTACTGAGTAAGGTTTGTGGGGATGTTGTGGTTTTAAGCCCAGCTGGAGATCAAACATCACACAGCTGCTCATCCAGTATTCCCTTTCCTCCATCCCCACCCGGGTAGAATCGGGAGCAGAATCAAAGTCCAACCTGTATGTTGAGATAAGGACAGCTTAATAACTTAAAGGAAAATATAATAATAATAATGATAAATAATAATAATTAATATAATAGAAGGAAGAAATAGAGTTCTGCATACGACTTGCTGACTTGCTGTCAGAGCCCCCTCCCTGAACACAGATTAGCTCCTTTCAGGTAACTTCCCCTAATTCATATAATAGGCATGATGCTCTATGGCGTGGAACATCCCTTTGGTCAGGGTCGCCTGTCCCAGCTATACTCCCTCCCAGTTTATTTTGCATCCCTCTTCACTGGCAGACCATGAGACAAGGAGAAAAGTCCTTGACTTAGGATAAACAAGACTTAGCAAAAAACCCAAAACATCAGTGTGTTATCAACACCATTCTCATTCCAAATCCAAAACACAGTGCTGTGACACCTACTGAGAAGAAATTAACTCTACCCTAGCTGAAAACAAGGACAGGAGAGATAATAATATCCCTTATTAGGACAATTATTACAGTTACAAATATTACAGAAGATTTTGGACATCTAGTTCTCTCTCTGAGCTGCTGTTTAGGTTACGTAGTATTGATGATTTAATACTAGGAAAAAACTGCAGAGTTTTACTATTAGTCTTTGTTCCACACCCAATGCTTTACCAAACAATCAGTGATGGCCCTTCCCACCTCCTAAGGAGTGTATAGTCAAAGATAATTTATGTTTCACAGAAAAAAAATGTCCTTTTGTTTCTTGTCTTGTTTTCTTTCTCTCTAATCTGCTATGATCTGTTAGCGCAAGAGAGAATTAATGGTGCAATTTATGCTTTAAGACTTCCTTTCATAAATTCTTAACTGAATGTGAATTTCAGGAATGCAAGAAATGCAGAATGAGGATTTTCATCTGTAAGCTTCAGGTAGGAAGTTCTCAGGCTGATCTGCAACTAGCGCAAATTAATACAGTGAAGTCTGTGTGGAGTTATCTAAATTTACACAAGATACAATAGTTTGTTTGATTTGTTGTTGGTTGGTTGTTGTTTTGTTTGATTTTTTGTTTTTGTTTTGTTTTGTTTTTTGTCTGCTTTTCTATTTGTAGCATAATGTGTGTCTTTTACAGGTTTCAATAAGGACTTAGCTGTGAAATTTTGTGGGCAATGACAAACACTCATTTATACAAATGATTCAGTGGGTTCACTCAGGCTAAGAATTTGCCAGCCAAGGATATGGTTTTATTCTGACACTACAAGAATCCATTAAGTGCGTCTTTGTTGTTATTTTGGGCCCAGTTTGATGTTGTATTCTAGAAGTGCTGTGGCTTTTACTTTTTCATGGTATGGAAAGCAGGAACAAAGTCAACATTATGAACAGGAAGGTAACCAGAAGCTATACATGAAAATGATACAGGGATTTTTCTGATTGATGAAAGACGGGGAAATCAGATGCATTTTCTGTCACTTTTACATCTTCTTCTTATTCTGTTCTTCATCAGTGTTCCACTTCCTTAAGCTGCTTCTTCTCTTTTGTCTCCCAATGCTTTTCACTTATGTTTTTTCTTCCTGTGTAACTTCAAATATGGAAAGGTAATGCAGACTGACATGCTGCCTGCAACCCCAGTTCATTGTTCTGGTGTGTGCTGCCCTTGTCCCACACTGGGATGACTTGTCTGTTTCAAATCCTGTCAGTTCCACATGTCCTTTGAGGGTCCACTCATGGATGTCCTAGTTTCATGACCATTAACTGTGTTAATAAAAATCCGCATTTATAAATGAGCAAACAAAGATTAGAGGGTCTTATCTTCACTAATTAAGATGATAATGACCTGTAACTTTGGAATGACCCCAGCTCATGGGTTTTGATGTCTGCCCTAGCCAAGGTTCAGCTTCACATTGGGATGAGCTCCAGGGGCATACAAACTTTTCCACTTAGTACTGCTCAGCACCCAGTGGTAAACAATTGTGCAGGCTAAAAACGAGCCATGATGTTCTCCAAAGCCTCTCAGTGTATTCAAATGGGGTATAAGAACCAGTTTGTAAGGTGCCCCACAGCATGTTCTGATCCCTCAGAATTGTCGTTGCTCCCATGGGATAATGACAGAGCCTCCCCTTTGATGGCTCTTTGCTGCTTCATCTCATCTGCGCCTGTCCACTCTCAGAGACTCTGAACAGCCATGTGTGTGCTGCAATAGGAAACGGTCAGTTCTGTTCCCAGTCACTCCTAGTGATCCTGAGCTGAGTACAGCCACAGAGAAACCCAGAGCTTTTTCTGGCTCTTCATATTTTGATGTAATCTGTTTTAGTTTTTTCATAAGTCTGCAAATGGCAGACATGGAGAAATTACAGTTCATTTTAAGATCAGGACACCTAACACCAGCGTCTTTCTTTGCTTTCCCAAGTCTTTTACTTTTCTTTCAGCAAGTTTAGTAACAGCAGCATTCACTGCAAAATTACAAATTAATTCTCTGGTATGTCTGTTGAATAAAGTGGGTGTCTTTGGAAACATGGGATGTTACAAAACAAGATGGTAGCATAGATACAGAAAGTGTAAAAGCAGCATGAAATCTATGTTTGGCATTTGCTGATTTCAAAATTTTTGGTTTGGCAACTTATGCTGAGGAGTTCTTTTGCTGTGAGAGTTTGAGTCGAGCATAATTTCCTCCACTGTTTTAGTGGGAGGCAATAGGAAGCCGAGCAACACAGCAGGGCATATCGGCATCTGAACTTGAACTTTCCAAATAAACTGCTGCCACCTTATGCAAAGAACTAACTCAAGGAGGAGCTGTCACTGCTCCACGCTCAGCTGCTGAGCCACCTGCTCCCTGAGAGCATGCTTGGTGCCCTGCTCTGCTGCCTCACCTGAGGTGAGCTTTGTTTGGTGGCTTTGTGGATCCTCAGTGAGACATTTATGTTCTTCTACTCTTTGGCATGAGCTGGACTAACAATGCAAATATGAGAACTGGATTTTTTTTCAATATTATGTACCAGCTAAACCTGTAAAGAATTTTACAGGTTGTTTCCTGAGCCCAGATGACTTGGAAAGATCTGACGAATGTCAACAGCAGGAGTTTCTCCAGAAAATGCCCCCAAAATATTTTTTAACACAAAATGTTAGGCAATTTATTTTTATGAGCTGTAAACATTGTTTTCACTAAGAGGTTTACTGTAAATAAATGGAGTTATCCAGGTGTAAAACTGAGCATAGTTGCAAGTAAGATGCATCTGTGCAGCAGTTCATAACTGGTGTATTAGACTTTTTCATAAGAAATATGCTTGCAATTGAAACTAAAACAAACCAGTAAATATTCCTGTCTAAGTCTGAGACTTAGAGCTATTCTTCCTCCAGGAGCTGTAACTCAAACCCTCTTGTACATATAAAGACTAACTTTTATGCCTTTAATTTTCACTTTTCAGCTATTCAATTTTTAAGATATTTACACCTGAACTTATGACAACAGGCTTATCTGAATTGGTTGCACCTGGTTGCACATGATGCAGTTAAAAAAAGGAAGACTATAGCTTGGGACTGACAAAAGTTCCCGTCAAACATCAAATATTTCCACAAATGCCAGACTCATCCTTTCTAGTGTTGTGACTCACCCAGTCATCTTGTCTCAAGCAAAGGCAGAAAGATAAACCTTCAGTTGCATCCTGAAGGACAGTATTTATCATTGCTAACATAAAGCTAAAATAGATTTCTCATCTCTTTTCTTTCTGCTTCACAAAAATTAGGTGATATCTTTTAACTGTGAAGATGGCATTGAATACAATGCCCTTCCTCCAGGTCATTAAAGACAGATACATTAAAATATTTGGATTTCTGTTTTTGTAATCACTATGTATAAAATAAAATCCTCTACAGACTCTGGCTGGAAGACAGTCTTTTTACAGAAAGTATAACACAGATAGCTGAGGTAAGTTTCTTACCAAACACAGCTTAATTTTAAATTCATTGTAATCAAAGATGTTGATTGGAAAAGCATTGAATTTCAGATGGTGTTCACAGTGGATAAACAAACTCTGTATTCAAAACAAAACCAAAGAAGGCAAAAAACCCCTCCTGGTGGTTTTTTTAGTCTAAGCAAGGCTTGGTGGAATACGTCTCTGTGATGATGCAGGGATCTCTGGACTACAACTGGAAGTAGCAGAGCTATAACACACCAAAGCAGTCAATTTGCTTTCAGACCTGATCTGGCATCTCTCTCTCTGCTGTGATGGCTGATTTTAAGTTTCCCATTCGGATACTGATGTGCAGTAGCTGTATTGCTGGATGTTGATATCTTTATCAGTTCTGCTGGTTTCAGATAGTTACTCATGGGAGTCAAAGTATCATAATGGAAGATGATTCCTGCATAGTGGCACTATACTTTTTTATCTTTATCTATTATTGGTTAACAGATAAAGGACATTATAGAATAAACTAAATAATAAATATGAATAAAGCACTTTAAGCTAAATACATATGTGTCAGACTGAAAAACCCCTTATAGAGGAAGTAGGCTGTTAAAGGAGATTAATTATGTTTGTTTTGATGTATATTGCAAAAATACAAATGTAAAAGACAACGTTTGTAGTATTGATTTTGGTGTTTATTTGAGGGCATGATGAAATGTCTGTCAGGGCTTTGAGGGCATTAATACACCTTACTGGGCCCCAACCAACCTCACCTGTGGGTTTCATTCCCACCCTTGTTCCTGGGCCCTGGAGCTGGTTTTGTTCAGCCCTCAGCATCCATTCTCTGCCCACTGTGTCAAAGGAGCACTGGTCTCCAGCTCAGCCATAGCCATTCCTCTACCTGGCCATGGGACCTGCTGATCTGGGACTTTTCTTGTCACTGTGGACTTGCCTGGGAGATAACTGTCTGTCTTACTTAATTTTTTTTTCATCAGACCTGATCTCAATCTTGACTGACTTCCTAGCTTGTCCCAGTGCCTGCCTTATCACCACACCCAGTTTGATGATCCAAACTCTTGGTCCAAGCTGGCTGCCCTCTCAGGACCTGCCATGCTTACCTCTCTTGGATACTGCAGAAAGCTCCTACCATGCTAGCTGGGTTTTCAGCCTCAGCTCCCTGGCTCTTTGGGAGCAGCCATCCCTCTCTGCTCCCTGACAGCAGGCTGGTCAAGTTGGGATATTTAAAAAGTGGTAAATAAAAACAAACTTTTATTTAACAAGATTAGATGTCCTTTTCTTCATGACGGAAGTATTTGAAATTAGGGACTTGAAAGTGCATTTTCAATCACAATTATAGTGTCAGTACTGTGAACTTGTAATCACCATAAGAACAATTGTTGCAAATATCCTATTATAGAGGAGAACGCCTGAGCCAATTAATAGAAGAAAAGTGTTAAGTTAAAGAATCAGAGCTTCTGCTATGAAGATCAAACCAATAAAATGTTCAGAGTTTCTCTGTTTACTTACAGCTTGCATAGAAGTTTGAACACAATATGAACCCAATAGATCATGTGAAACATCAAGACAATAAAGCTGCTTGGTCATTACCAAAGCAGGTCAGGCTTCAGCCATCAACCTCATCCATTCTCTCCAGTCATCCATTCCCCAAAGGTATCTTTTTTGATGAATTTTACCAGTTTTTTTGCTTCAAGCTAAAGCTGAGTCTCTGCACTGCCAGGTTCTCACCATGTCATCAGCATTGCCAAGTCAGCCGTGGAGCTCACCACACAGCAATCTCTGCTGACATTTTACATGAGAGATCTAATTGGTTTTACTTATTTTATGCTGTGGGAATTACAGGAAAAGAACAACAGCCCACTGCTCAGTGCTCTCTGCCTCTTCCCAAGAGGCACCTAGATTAAATTCTTTTAGAAGCTCAAGGTACAGTTTTAATAACATCTTGCAGCTAAAGAAACTCCTCAGCTGCAGAGCAGTGGCTCTTTATCAGTCCCACTCCCTCTTGCTGCTCTAGCTTTTGGCAAGATCACTATCTTCTTGAAGTGATGAAAGAGAATATTAAGTACATACATCAAAATGAAAGACATGATAAGTCACTTTTTATCTTAGTGTTTATTAAGACTCTTCATCCCTGATTTATTAAGAGTAGTGCTTTTAATTGATAGTAGTGAAAATTAAATCTCTGTCATAATAGATCATATCAATATCTCCTTGTATCCAAGACTAAAACCTAAAAAGCTATTATTTACTTCTTATAAGGAATACTGTGCTGCATGTTTCGTACGGGAAGCCAGTCTTTCAGGTTTTACTAAAACTTGGAGTGGCAGTTCAGAAATATGGGGTGATAATTCAGATATACTGGTACAATGAGAATCCAATTAGAAATTTACAAATTAGGCAGGCTGGCGAGAGAATGCTATGAGAGAGAAAGAGTGAAATACAATTATGAGGCAGATATGCAGAGAAGTAGGTAGAAGTCAGTAGTCTGGGCCTTGACAATATTACAGAAGCAGTTTCAGCTCTTTCTGGTAACACTTTCCCTGTTTCTCCCTCAGATGTTAAGTCTAAAATCTGTCAGTAAGAATAGTGCAGTGAGAATAGGGCTTGCGGGGAAAAAATGCCTTGAAAAACATCCAAGGTCCAAGGTACTCAGGAATGTCTAGATTTGTTTTGGCATTCAAACTGCCATCAAATAAAGTTCAGAGCAATGGACCTGTGTTGCATACTTGCAAAGTTCTCACTTTTACTGAAATGAGTAAAATAACCTGATTATTTCCAGCATTGCTCCACTGTGCCCCAAACCCATGTGCATTTAACTTTTTCGGTGTGCAGCCTTTCAAAACAGCTGGCTAACAATCTTTTGGATAAGATTAAAGTGATTCACATGGATCTACTGAACCTTTGGGCAAAATGCTGAAAGTACCACCTGTTCCTTGGAAGCTCAGGGCACATTTCATGCCTCCCACCTAAAGTTAGGTGATATCATGTAGAGTGGCTTTAAACACTAATTTGGTTATTCCCATTTTTATCACTTCCATACTACCCTGCCACTGATGTCAGTCAGCTTCTGACATGTTGCTGGCTGCTCCCTTGGAGGCTGGCACTTGCTTTTATATTCACACAGAGAAGGATTTCTTTGCTGGCATTACCATGGGAATTTGCTGGGTATAGGAAAATCCAGGAATGCAGCAAGAGCCCAGCTCCAAAAAAGTGATTCAACTTCAAGGAGAAGCAATCTGCATTACACTGGATGACTTTTCTTTGCCCTAATAGATACTTAAGAATGACCCACATTTATCCTGAAGCAGATTTCTGTCCTACTACTCAGTTATTTCTGAGTGATAATTTCACCCTTAGAGGAATGAATGTATGGCTGCCAGTGAAAGTAACCTGTTCACAGCATAGCACAAGCAGGATTAGAAGAGAGATCTTCAGGTCACCAAGTCTGCTGCCGTGCTGTCACACAAAACCATGTCATTTGAAGGCAGGAGTGCAGTGCAGCAAAGGGGGCACAGTCCTGCTGAAGGCTTTATCTTTGTCACTGTCTTAGAAAGACATATTGGTTTCCAATGCATTTCTGTCATCAATAAATGGAGTTGAAATATTTGGCAATGGGGCTATTGCTGCAGTGTCTTTTTCCAGAAGCAAAGCTTGTGCCTTAAACCTATTGGTTATCCAATATGTGCAAAGGCAGCCAGCCAAACTCCCAAGTGCTTTCCTCCCAGTGACTTACTCCTTTCTTGCACACTAAGACCCAGCCTTGTGCTGGTCTTAGGCCCTCATCCCTAAGTACTAACCTCCAAGTTTGCTTACCCTGGAGATGAGGCTCAGCTTGGCAGGTGACATCAGGCACTCTCTGTATTAGCTTTTCATGCTGTAGGTGCATACTTGGTTACAATACTAACTATCAGCACAGGTTCTCTCATCCTGCTACTACTACTGGCAGCCATGGCAGGCAAAACTGCCTAGTCTTCTGCAATTTGTACTTAGTTCAATCTTTTTGATACAATAACCCAATTATTGTCTTTCATTAACACAAGTTTCTGATCACTAGTTTTGAAATTTTTTTTAAAAAAATTACAATTGAGCATTTAAACAGAAAGCTTTTCTTTCTCAGGTTCAACTTCAGCCAAACACTCTTCTGTCATACTCACATCAGATTTCCTTATTTTCGCTGTGGTTACACTCAGACTTTCCCAATGCCTTCTGTGAAGAGGCAGGGAGTGCAGGTTGTTTGGATTGTGTGCATGATGGTTTTTTTTCTGCTAACTTCTGCTTCTTACTAACTTTCCTCTACTCTGTTGCAGGTCACCAATGACTGCAGTCCCTTGAAGATGTCTTGCCCTGGCATCTCTGACACCCATATCGGAGCTGGCTGGACCCATTATGTGCATCCCAGGCAGTTCCTATCCTCCCCTTCCGCACAGGGCACCTGCAGACTCTGCTGCCCAAACCTATTACACCCAGAGGAGGTTATTCCAGAACAGCATACCCCTAAAGGGACATTTTCTCTTCTCCTTTAGTCCTAGCTTTGTTGGTGTCTAATTAATTTCTCTAGAAACCCTTTAGCTTTAGTTGTTATCCACCCTTCCAGGTGTTCAGTTGGGGACTTGAACCAAATGAAAGAGGAGGACATTTACAGCAAATCCCCAAATTGTGTTTTGGCCAGGTCTCAGTGCTACAGGTAGCTTTTTTAAGTGCTCACACACAGTGGTATCCTAGTCATTAGCCATTTTGCATGTCTGATATTTAAATTAGGTATTTATGGTAACTTCATGGTGACTGCTTATTAAGATTGGCCCTTAATAAACAGGTGGGAAGGACCCAGTGGAGATTAATGCAATGAGTAAATGTTTTTAAGAATAAGTACTTATGACAGGGATCTCCAACAAGAATTGATTGTTCACAGAATCCTTGTGGCTTTATATAAATTGGTTGAAGCATCTGTCACAGACAAATTTGGAAAACTCCACAAAAGAAGATCATATAAAACGTATATTAATGAAAATTGTATGCTGACAGAAAACAGCCCACGTATTGCCATGCCATTTCCCCTTTCAATTTTTCAGCTTTTAAAAGATATATATTTACATATTCTGCCTTTTACCAGTGATTTCTTATACAGATTGACAATAAGACACAACTCACATGTCCCTGTCTGCCTTTGCTTTGCTTTTGCATTTCATTTTTCCATTGTGTTTGAAGAGGAATAATATACACTGGCATAGATTGTGTTTTCTGTTACTTTTGATTACTCACCAGATCATTCCAGAGAGTTCGTTGGGGCTTTTTTCCTAATTATTTGGTTTGATCTCTGTTTGGGGAATAGGGCATTCTTTGCTGTGCTGTTCTGAAAATAATGGCATTTGCAGTGATTGTTTTCTAATAACAGTTCTGTAGAATAAGTGCTTTGAGGCCATATCCAGCTTTATTTAAGAGAACAAAAGAATTTTGCCCAAATAATAATTGAGTAAGGACTTTGTGTGTTGGTTCATCATTTGTAAAATATTTATACACCCCATGACAGCTACTATATATCTTCACTTCTCCAGTACAATAGAGAGCAACTATCATCTCAAACCAACTGTTATAACATTGTCATGCAATCTGGGCAACATAGTGCCTTGGTATGGACATGAGGCTTTCCAGATATTCATGAGAGCTGATGACACGGACAGGGCAGAAATAACTGCAGGAAGTATCATTCTGTAAGATAACATTTTTTGATTTTTTTAAATTGTAGTAACAGCCCAAGTTGATTGTGGCACTTTTGACAACACTGAAAAACTATTTGCTTTCCCCAAACTATTCTCATTTATTTTATACTGGGAATATTCAGTCTGATAGAAAGCTAATGAGAAAGAATGAGAGTGTTTCACCTGGGTTCTCAGCATGTATTTGGGTTTTGAATAATACCTAGTGATTATGTGGCATTCAAAGTGTTCCACAGGTTCGTGCCTAGGTACCCTGCAGTGCCACTCTTCCTGACATTCATTTTGAGCGGAGTTCATAACAGTTCAGACAAAAGCTTTCCACTGATATTAGTGGTGGGTCTCAGCAAATAAATCCTGCACAGAACAAAGACAGTATCATCCTCCAGCTCCTCTTTATTCTTGTGCTACAATTAGCATTCAAAGTAATATTTTCTATGGTGTAGTTTTCGTTTTTATATACACTTTGTGGAATATTGAATATTTCAATACATGCTTTTTCCAAGTTTTCTCTTCTCAGCTGCATAAATCTAACACAGAAGCTCTATCCTTAATAATTTATGCTATTGCAGTGCACCACTGTAATTCTTCTAATATAACTTGTGGGTTTAATTCTTGCTTTTTATATTCTATAAACTGCAAAAGTACAGTTCAAGAACTTTTAAAAGTTGCTTCAAGAAATAGTTTTTGCTTCTTTGACAAGTCAAGGATTAAGTATAATACTGAGTATACATCTGGAGAATTATCATTCTGAAGAATTATTTCAACAAGCTGTAAAATAAATGAAACAAATAAGTAAAGATCAAATATCCTAGTTTTGAATACAGAAAATACACCAAATGAAAACAGAGCTTCCAGAATTCAGTTCTTCAGGTAGTGTCAATTACAGTTACTTTTTATTATTATTTGTCAATTACAGTTATTTATTTAGGGTCAACTACAGTTACTAAATTCTGCACCACGAGGAGACACAATAATATCTCTCTCTTGGGCAGCTGCCCTGGTTTCAGCTGGGATAGAGTTTATTTTCTTAGCAGTTGGTCCAGTGCTGTGTTTTGGATTCAGTATGAGAATAATGTTGATAACACCCTGATATATGAACACTGATGCTGCTATGCAGTGCTTACCCTAAGTTAAGGACCATTCAATTTCCTTTGGTCTTCCAGTGAGGAACTGCCCAAGCCAGGATGGAGCAAAGTTGGGACAGCTGAACCAAACGGTCCAGAGGGATATTCCATACCATAGAACATCTTGTCCACAGTAAAAACTGACGGGAGTTGGCTGGGAAATGCTGACCAGTTTTTGAGGACTAGCTGGGCATCAGTCAGCATGTGGTGAGCAATCATACCAGGCATCACTTGTTTTTCTTGGGTTTTAAACCTGTCTCCCTCCTTTTCTTTATTATTATTATGGTTGTTTTTATTTGTTTTGTTAGTATTATGAGTATATTTTACTTTGTTTTGGTTATTAAACTGTTCTTATCTGAACCCACGAGTTTCATCTTTTGTCCTGATCCTCTTCCCCATCACATGGGGTAGGGAGTGGAGTGAGAGAGTGTCTGTGTGGTACTTATTTGCTGGCTGGGGCAAAAGCAGCACAGCAGTCACAGTCAAATTAACATGCACATATGTACAAGAAATAAGTTAACCCCACATTTGCACTTCAGTTTGAGTGTAATTGTAATAGCAGTTGAGTGATTCTTAGACACTACAATGACAAACTCATTGTCAATGCAGTATATTGATCATTATTTTGACATCTCCCAACTGATCTGCCTGCACATACAAAATTCAGATAAGTTGTATAGATTAATGTGTCATAAGCACTGTTTATTAAGTTGCAGTGGCTTGTTCAGATTATCAGAAACCCAGAAAGAATCATAAATTGGGATATCATTGAGGTGAAATGTTAGAGATGGTCTGTGCCTTTTCCTCTCTCCTCTCAAAAAATCTGGCCACTCCTTTCATTTTTTTTATACTGACTTTTACATGTGCTTCACTCCTTGCTCACTCTATAAAGCTATTTTTCCATCAGCTGGAAGGGAGTTATAGCCTGTAATGAGAAAGCTGCTACTTTTGATCCTTTCGTAAGGTAACTCTGATTAATGTTCATGGGTATTCTACAAAAAGGAAGAGGACAGAATTTATCCCCAATTTTAGGATCAACAGTTAAATGCTTAGGTATGCCTTCCTCAAGTAAACCTTCCAGTGACATAATTTACTAAAAAACAGATCAATCAAACAAAGAGGAAGACTATGAGGATTGAGTTTATTGTTATATATTTATCCTGGCATCACTTACTACTGCAGTGGTCAGAGCCTTGCTGGTAATTACCTATTGATATTCACCAATATCCTGGGTTTGGGCCCCAAACAGTGTAAAGTGTGATTGTAAATTCCTTTAATTGCAGCCAAAGTCTTCTTTGGCTCGTCTGACACTTTTCCTTTAGTTATCAGTCCTACATGGACCTAAGATCATAAACTCAGCCTTTTTTTCACTCCCAACTCCAGTCGTAACCCCTGAAGACTCCACAGGATTAAAAGCAATCTTTTTTTACTGCTTCCTCATCTTTTTTATAGGTTATCCTATCAAGAAGGGTTTAAACCATGTATTACAGAGAATTTGTAATGATTTCATATGGGCTTGTTCTTCAATTTAGACAAAGTATGAGATGAAAAGGTCGAACAAAATGACAAACTTCTGCATGCCTTTGCTTTAGTTTCCTTGCTATTCTGGAGCATTCCCTGGGTACTGTGGCAGTAATTTGCAGTTTCAGATTTCCCCCCAAAAGAAGTGCCCAGTGAGGGACATTTTCTTTATCTGAAGATGTAATATATTTTTTATATGAGTCACCAAATTTAAAAAAAATCCTCAGTACACTAATATTTTTGTAGCAGGGTATACGAGAGTATAAACTGCTTCTTTGTCTAAGAAGGCCCTGGTTTGAACAGCATGATATTGAAGTGTTACAATACTCTGTTGTCAGGAATGGCTAAGTGTAAATATATCTCCCCAAATCTCTTGTATCCTGTAAAAAATTATGAAAGAGCTCAGCTCTATACTAAAAATTGTCTCAGGAAAGAAAACAGGGCTTGAAATTTGAAGAAATATTGAGAAAAATTATAATTTATGAGATCATTGATACTGAAACATTGAAGAAGTAGACATGTTCTTTTATGTCCCTTACCTGTTCTGTTGTTGAATACTGTAATATATTCAGCAAATATTCCTGATAGGTTTTGACCATCTCTGCCTGGTCAATGACTCTTCACTGAATAAATTATTCAAACATTAATGACAAACCAGATCAAATAAAATATGTGTTCAATATTTTTTCAGGGTAATCACTGGCCCCAAAACCTATTACAGGCTTTAATTTATAATACATACCGTTCTATATATAACAATTTAAGAAGCACCGTGAATTATGGAAATACAATTTTATCAAAGGTGACATTGTAAACCTAAAAAATGAGCCTCCAGCAGTTCAGAAAGACACAAGTATTCCAAAATGGAGTGATAGCCCTGTAATTCAAAGTGCACTTACATTTTAATTAATACTAAGATTTGGTGTAACAGTAAATCTTTCTTTTTCACTACATACCCTTATTTGTCCTTTTACTTTAGTCCCTCTCTGCATAACCGCTTCTGCTCCTCCCAGTCCTGGTGTTGCTCCTGCCCAGCTCCCACTACACCCTCTCAGTAGACACCAGTGTTCATCAGGGCAGAGTTAAGCTCCATCTAAGAAAAATGCTGAAGTTCTTGCTTACAAGGCAAGGGAGTTGTGCTGCTGAAGCCAAAGGGACAATGACATGTCTTGACCAGCGCTCAAGGGACTTGGAGGCCACCTAAGGGAGTGGATGCCAGAGTGATCCTATTGCCCTGCCTCTTTCCATGTCTCTTTCACACACTGTGCACACACTAGATGCCAATGTGATTTCATCATATGCTGCTTTTTACAGAAAAGGGAGAGAAGCTGTTCTCCCCTATCCTTCACACTAGCAATTGTTTTTCAGTTAGTCTGCCTAATTTTATCTTCGACTAATAAATATATGATTTAAAAAATAGAAGGTAGCTCATTTGCTGCTGTTCAAAAAAAAAAAAATATCTTCTCCCCTCTCTAAATAACTGTATGTTTCTGAATATCTCTCATTTTACTCCTTACCATCCAGGAAACATTGCCAGCCTTAGGTTTTGAGTGTTTACATTGTCATTGTGCTCACAGAATTGTGAAAAAAGGTTGGAAAGGAAATCATGTGCCCTGAAGCATACTAGCTTAAAAAGAGAACCCAATCCCACCATATAAAACACACCTGTCTTGAACATATCAAGAAAAGCACTTTGACATTACTGACTTCTGAAAAATTGCATTAAACCCGCTCCTCCCCTATCCTTGTGTAGCTTTTCTTTTCCCAAAAAGTGGGTTTAACAGCATTTTATTGGATGGAAATTTTGAGGCACAAAAATGAGAACGAATATGCCCAGTTAGTTCAGAAGTTGTGTTTGGCACTCTAATTTTACTCCTCCTTCCCTTTTCCCTACCCTTTAAGCCCCATGGTTGCTTCAGCCTCTCTTTTTCTGCAGACTGAGGCCAAATATGTTGAGGAATCAGCTTGTGGTCTCTTGATCACAGAGTCCCAGGTGCAGGAGAAATTTCTTCCCATACTTAAAGAGTCACTTCAATTTTCCTTCAAAAGGGAAGACTGTTTAGAGGTCAGAACTGGCAGAGCAGTTTAATTCTGTTTTAGGAAAATGTGTTCTGTGTACATGGAGTTTAACCTCTAGCTGGAGTACTGCAGATACTGTGATGTGACTGCCTCCCTTGGTTTTTGCCCAACTCATTTAATAAAAGACTGTATGTAATTAGTGCTGTTACTTTGAGAGTGTGTCAAGTTGGCAAAAATAGCATCTCAGGTTTCTCTCCTTTGTAGCTTTCTAGTAAGGAGAATACCTCTTCTATCAGCAGACTTTAACAGAACTCAAACTCCTCTGAGAGTGGCAGATTCTTAATATGACTCAGCTCTCAGATTAATAAAATTACTGTCTCTAATGAACATTATCTTCTCTTTCATTCTTCAGTATTTCAATTTTGCATGCAGTGCTGAGTGCTTGGAAAGTATCACGCATATTCTTCTTGCCTATTCTAAAGAAATGATATATTTTCTTTAAAAAATCTGAGCTCCGCCAAAGCACTGGCCACTCTAGGTAAATGTAAAGATAAAAGAGTTTTAGGTGATGCTGTCTGGATCTGAGAAAAGGGGATGTTTTGACTGGAGTTGGACCTACTTTCTGTGGTTGGAGACAGGTGAACTCTCAAGGTCTTTTACGAACTGAGCTGCTCCATGAGTCTATGATACTCTTCCCTACCAAGAAAACTACATCCTCTCAATGATCACAGTCATCTTGAGGCTGGCTCTTGGGACTGCATGAACTCAGCTTTTTTCATTCTGATGAAGCTCACAGGTTCAGCATCATTCTACATCTGAAATACATAAAAAGCAGATACTACTTTGTTTAAAGCATATGAAAACAGTGCTTTGTACCATAAGTACAAGAGAATATGGATAAGATTTCTTGTGTTTGTGATATAAAAGATTGAATGACGAGTGCCTCATTTTCTGAAGAACAAGACCCAGTAAATTGAATAGGAGCAATGCCAACTGAAGGGACAAGAAGGTATATATGTCTGTTACAGGGCTCTGGAAACATTTTGTCAGTTCCTCTAGCCTGCCTTTCTCTGTCACAGCAGGAAAGACTTCAGAGAGGAATACTGGAACAAACAGATATACAAACTCTAAATGACAGTGAGTCTTATTACTACAATGCACTCCAGGTATGTTATTTCCACCTTTAGCAATTTGTGGTGGTTGACACTTCAAAAAATAGTCAGAAGGAAGGGTGTTGTGCTTTGTGATATCCAAGTTCATCAGCACCAGGTTCTGTGAGAGTAGATTCCAGCTGCAAGCTTGTGAACTTTAATTCTTCTGAAGCTGTTTTATCTTCTAAAACAGTTTTGTTCCCCTCATGTGCCTTTTCCCAGCTTTTTTAAAAGTCCCTTTCCTGTCATCTGAAATGCAATTTCATAAATGGACTGCCAGGACACATTGAATCCTAAGGCTTTTCCACCCAGAAAGGCAAAAAGATAGTGGAACATTCACCCCCAAAGCACCTATCCTGCCATAAAAAGATTTTTATTGTGGCAGCTTTCTTTTATCTTATTGTACTTTTAAAATAGAATGCTGAATTATTTTCTTAAAAGCGTGAGAAAGCTCTCTGGCATTTTAACCTTCTTGACCGAGGTAATGTCTATTGCCATTTCCAGATGGTTTGAGTATTATTGTATGTACCATCCAGTTGTGGGTGGGGTATTTGAGAGAAAGCCAGGACTATGGGATTGTCTGCCACTGTAAAGTTTCACCTCAGCTTCTGGCAAGGCAATCCTACCTGGCTTGCCTAAACACTGAGAACTGCAGT
This sequence comes from Drymodes brunneopygia, assembly GCA_013400955.1. Classification (NCBI taxonomy): domain Eukaryota; kingdom Metazoa; phylum Chordata; class Aves; order Passeriformes; family Petroicidae; genus Drymodes; species Drymodes brunneopygia. The sequence goes on along the minus strand of VZTZ01024236.1, from coordinate 27,034 downwards.
GCAGGGGTTGAATTGTGATCTAACTCTTGACAAAAACAAGGGGGCTCCAGTTTTCATGAGAGCCATGAGACATTGCAATGTTATCATCGAATGATATTATTAATGTTGCCAGGAGAAGGGCTCACCTCGTAGGCGAAAACCTGAACTCATTGAAGTCCAAACATACACCCCCACCCCACCCTTCTGTTGAAATATTTAAGCCTTAGCAGATTGTCAGTTGTTGAAAAGTTCAGGAATGGAAACAACTACTTTTTCCCAATAAACTATGCAATTGCAAATAAATAAATAAAGTCTCACTGTTAAATTGAGATGATTGAGACCAGTGTATAGTTAGACTCCTCTGAGCCCCTCCTCAAGTAGACACTTACCAGCCATTTGTGTTTAGGAAGTCTGTGTTAAATGCCTCCGTCCAAGACTCAGAAAGCTCTGAAGGGACAAAGAGGAAGTTTCTTTCAACTTAGAAAGTTTCTTAAAATCTTTTGCTCACAAGGGCAAGGCAATCCAGTTTAGGCAAGTATAAATGTATTGTCTGCCACAATCAGCAGATTTCTTAAACAAGGCTGTTCCTAAATGCAATGCAAACACTTTCAGACTGCTTGTGGCTGTAGGTTGAAAGCACCTCAAGCTCACATTGCTTCTTTTAAGTGCAGTCACAATTTAGGCATGGAAATCGTAGCACCCTTGTAGGAAAGGGCAATGTCTTCAGAGTCAGAATGAGAAAGAAGATATCGGACTTTCACTCTGCAGACACAGAAGAAATTACTGTAAGGGATTGTTGCTTAGAAGTTCATTTGTCACAGGCTGTAACCTGGTCCAACAGCATTAGGCTGTGGTCACAGCTGATTCCTCACATCAGTCTAATGGGAGCAGACAGCAGTAAAGCTATATGACTATAATGCTCTCTAAGCCTGGATCCAACTAGGGAACAAAGAGGAGGAGCAAAAGTGTGATATTTGCATAAACACTAAATTAGAAGATATGTTAAATATTAAGCTGAATCCATACAAAGGAAGTAAAAAAGTAATTTGATAGATTTGTGGTTCAGTTAAGAACCTTGCAAATTACTCTATTAATGTTAAATTGGGGTGAAAATAGATCTAATACATAGTAATGAAGTTGAAGTTTAGCCTGCAGAGTTAAATGGGCAAGCCTGTCATTCCGCGTTAGTGTGAGCGGAAATCAGGAGGGACAAAGGGTGGATACACAGAATGATAGTATTGGCAGACAAAAGCTGTGGCAAGCTGTTCACCAGATATTCAGCCTCTGCTGAGCAAACTCATCACTGGCTTGCTCTGAAAAGCTCACAAATTCCCTGCCTTTCACCTTTTGGACAGAATGAAAGACATGCTGGCCAGCTGCCAACTGCTAATTCAAGCGCTTTATTGAGGAGTACGACAGTAATTCCACCAGGGAGAGGCAAGGCGTTTGTGTGGATCCAGAAGAGAGTCTTTATATCGTTCCTGGAGATTTCTCAGTTGGCCCTGACTAATTTCCTCTTACTGGATTTGCACCCCTAGAAACCTTTCTTTGAAGGAAGTTTGTTCACCAGAGGAAACTGTCCAGACCATCACAGGTTGGAGAGACAGTCACTGAAGGGAAGAAAATCAGTCTTTGCTGACCAGTGGAAATTCATGAAAGCTTCTCTAAAGCCTTATAACAACATGTCCTTTTAGCACAGCAATGTACACAGTATACAGGGCCAAACCTGGCCATCCTCATCCAGGACTCCCTGGAGAACAGGGAGGATATTCCTGAGAATTTGGCTGGGTTTTTCCTATTCTTCCTCAGCCCCTTCTACCACCCAATCCCAGCATTTCATTGAGATAAGAAGAGACAGACAATTTTTCCCAGAGGGAATCATCCCCAAAGTTGAATCCAAACAGAATGGTTCCCGAGTGACAGACTGGAGCCATGGCAGTGCTGCATGGCAGTGGGGAGTGCCAGTGATTGGCTGTATGGACCAGCAAGAAAAGCAGAGGGAACAAAAGGATATGAACACTCCCTTCTGCCTGAGGACAGAAGGAGGGAGAGAGCTTCAGACCCTCTGAAGAGGCTATGAGGGGCCTGGGGTTAAGTGTCTACTGTTTGAAAATACTTAATTTTGTTCCACGTTTTTAATCCTGAGGGTGCTGGTGGAAGGTGTGCTCCTTGACTTCTGTTTCTGCTTTGAACACGATACAAAATTCATATCGCTTGGTATAAAACTCTGCTTTTACTCTTCCCCCACCTGCCTGTCCTCAATTGCTTGCAGTCCAAGGTCTGATGAAAGTATAGAACACATGAAAATAAACCTTCTGTTCAAGTGGCAAACAAGCCAGATTTAGGTTTTGATTTAATATAGACTATGTCTTATGTTAAGAAATTATTTTGCTTATTCATCTTATGTTAAGAAATTATTTTGCTTATTCATCTTATGTTGCCATCCTGATCTGGGTATCTGAACAGGTTATATAGGCTATTAAAATGTTATTTTCCTTCCAAATCTTGTGCCTCATTCCTACACTTGCACCAATGTGCTGTATTTTCCTGACCTTGTATTTAGAAGTGAAAAAATGTGAATGTTGAATTTAAATGACCTTTACCTTCCACAAACAAATTAGGCTGATGTACTTTGCACTGGCATTTGAAATGAGTTATTTGGTCTGCCCTGACAACTGTGTAGGGAAGAGTTAAGTCAACAGTGCAGTATGATGGAAAAATAAGCTTAATAATATTGCAGATAGCAATTCAGTCTCCTTGAGATCATGGCTTATGTTTTTGTCCTCCCTGAAGTGATGTTTGGGAGCTGTAATCTCCTTTGTTTTCCAATCCAAGAGGGATGTATAATAAGAGAAAATAAGAGGTCAGAAAACAGGAGAAACCTCTCCAGGAGCCTCTAAATACCTGTCAGTACGTGCATGCACACCAGCATAGCTTTAGATTTGTTTTATAAACCCAAATGAAAAATGTTGAGAGAGAGAGAGTATGTGTGTGTGTATGTGTGAATGTGAACTAAATGTGCTAGATAAAAAATATCACAATGATAATACACATTAAAAAAGAAATCTTCTGCTCATATGATCATTAAGATGATATTTTTAGCAGAACTGTGGGCTGTCACATCTCTTGGATTGTGTGAACAGTTCTCATGTCAAAGGTGAGTTTCTGAGACAGGCACTCCTTTTAGTCTGAACCTAAGGAAAAAGGTGCATGTTCCTCAAGTAATGTGGTAACAGCCTTTTTTTAAAATCCATCATTTCATTTCACAGAGGCAGAGAGATGTCTCAGACACGATAATTACCAGCAAAGCTGTTCAAGGTGAGGGGATGCTTAGAAGAGACACCTCCTACAGTTTTCAGGGACGGCAGGACAGAGCACTCACCACTCCCCCAGGCTGCCCAGCTCAGCAGCCCTGACCCTGCATGCAGAATTGTCTGGAGGCCCATGGCACAAACATATCCCCAGCTGGTGGGCAGCAGAGTTACTCAGGGGATGGGGAAAAAGTCTGGGGATAGCCAAGGAGATGCAGAGTGCTACTCAAGGCAGTTAGAAGGGGTTTGGGGGGCATAGGAGAGTGTGAGGAAAGATCTCTGCTCTAGTGGTCGGCTCACACCGTTTGCGTTCTTACCAAGTAACATTTTCCTCCATTCTTCTCACTACCTTACCACTCCATGATAACTTTTTTACAGCTACCTGAGCAGTTCCTTATCTAAGATATGTGGTTTGTCTTTTGTTCTGACAGAACCCAGCCATTTCTCCTCACCTGATTTTCTAAGGAAAGGGTATGGGTGAACACATAAGTGTTTGCCTTCATCTCCTCTGTAACTGTAAAACTTCATGGCTGACCTCAGTTAAAGGATGGAGGAAGAAAAGAAACCTCAAAAATATTAAATTCTTATACCTTAAGTGAAATTTAGCTGCAGGTGAGAAGAGAGATGTCTTTAATATTCTGACCAAGGAAAGGGACTACATGTCACATCCTCAGGCAAGGAAAATCTGTAAGTTAATGCATGAGACTTTATCACTGTCTTTGCTGCAGAAAAGTTGCACCAGAAACCTCAGTCCCGCCTGAGATACCAACCTGCCCTGAGCCCTGTGTGCAGAAGACAGAGGGTTTCTTCCCAAAAGGTGAGACTGGGGAGACACAGTTTATTACAGAGGAGAAAACACAGTGTTTTCTTTCTCAGAACACTTTTCTTACTTTCTTATTTTTTCCCCTTGATTTGAAATGAATCATTCAGTCTGTGTCACTCATCCACATTAGACTGCACCCGTTTGATTTTGTTTGATGCAGGGGAGAGGGGAAGCAGTGATCGGATGTGACATGCACTTTATCTTGAGTATTATTTGTCTCTACAAGAGTGCAGTGAGATAAAACCTCAGAGAGGCCCATGGTAAAGGATAGTCATTACTTTGTAAGTGCTTACGCAAATATGTTGGAAGATTACATTTGGGAAAAAGCTTTTCAGGCTGTCACAGGCTCCACACACATTTTCCCTTTGAGAGCCGAGTTAATCAGAGCACACTGACAGATGGGTGGGGATGACGCAAATTTACAAGTCAGAGGCTTGGTGACTGACAGACACAACACATAATACAAGAAAAGGCACAATACATGAGAACACTTTCCCCAAATTTGCAGTACTTTGGCTAGAGATGAGAGCATAAATCCAGCTTTATTATTAAGTCATCTTGTAGAATATATTATTTCAGTGTTACTTATTGAACAAGTCAGAAAGTATTCCTCACTTTAAGAGAGTAATGGGTTTGGGGAGAGAGGAGGGAGGGCACTGTTCTTTTCTTAGAAAGTGTCGAAATCCCAGGTAGATCACAGGACTCAATATGACCATTCTGCAGTGACTGAGAAATTGTCTTGGAGAAACTAAAGGACAAAGTTAAACGGGTGCATATGTATGAAAGCATAAAATCTGACAATTCCTCTTTAACCACAAGTCCGCAGCAGACCTAAGCATGGTAGAAGGAGAGGAATCTGTAGGAGTAGCATAAGTAGATCTGCACTCTAAGAGTTCATGAAAGCCACTTGTAGTGGTATTTATGGTGTGTTATACCATTTGCAGCATTTTCTCTGAACATTCATTTTTTTCTAGAGAACCATGAGAGTGCTTCCTTCTGACATTAACTCAAAACTATTAAGAACTTGATATCAAGTGCCTCATATAACAACCTTGATGTTTAATGTTGAATAATTTCTAAAAAGTCCTGAAATTCTGGAAGGCTGGGCAGTGCTTCAACAATGGGATATACTGAGACAGATATAAAATGGTAAAACACAGCAGTAAGTTTTTATCCCTTTGTCACGTTATACCTACACTTTGTATTTCAGGCCTTTAATTTCCTAATAAGTCTCCATAATATATTCACTTTTCTTTCTGGGAAGACTTCAGCCCTCTAGTATTCTCTTTGGTATGTCTCCACTTTGCAAAGGACATCTATTTAATCAAATAGTAAAAAAATTATACCATACAAGAGAGCTGACATCCAACCAGAGAACTCTAAATAACACACACTTGAAGAAGTACTTGCTGTAGTCAGGCTCAGATATGTTTGGAAAAAGCACTTCATCAACCAAATAATAAAAGCCATGATCAATTCACAGATAATTCTCCAAGAGATAAAGGGTCAAATCTGATGAATGAATTGTTCATGAGGGCCGTTTTGATGAGCTATAATTATGTGAGCAAAATCCCATCATCTTTTGCCTCCTGATTGCGTGATAACCACATAAAAGGAAGAGAATAGAAAGGAGATTAAGTTCTCGCAGTCAGTAAGAGATGTTGTATTGATTCTAAGTTGTTGCTAGGTAAATAATTAAACCATGATTTCACTGTTTATTTTATTTGTCTGCTGTGTGTAAAGGTTACTTAGATGCATCAGTGAAAAATTAATTAATATATTTCTGCCACTGCTCAAATAATGGAAATCCATAAGAATAAAATTACTGTAGTGGTTTGAAACCACTCATTAATGATCCACCTCAGCTTCAGAAAATGTCTCACTAGTCTAATGGTCCTGACAGATCAGACCATCTTTCTTCTTTTTTTTTTTTAAATCTTCACCATAGTTGCTGGAATAAATAGATTTCTACAAATGGATGATGTAGCTTAACCAACCAGATTTGATGTGCTGAGGTTTACCAGGGCTATATACTCACCTTGTCTGTTCTTGGTGTCCCATCTGGCAGAATCCTTGCCTATGTAGATCCAAAGCATTAGCTGTCTTCATACACTGCACCAAGGGAAGGGCAAGGCTGAGCAAACTGAGGATGTCACACAGTGGTTATCAATGAAAGCTGCTGTACCCTTCCCTTTCTCACAATAAAACTTAGCTGCAATGTGACATGTACCTACGAACTGCAGGAAAAGACGAAAGGCAGTGAAGGTCTGAATGATGAAGCCTCTGAGTAATTAGCATGGTGAAACCTGAGGCCTACTTGTTCCCACCACATCCATGCTAATTGCCCATTTACCAGGCTAATTTAACATCAGTTATTTCTGGGTTCATTCCATCATCAGTATATGTCTCTTGTTACTAGGCTACTGTAATTTCAGCATCAACTGTTGTTTTGACTTACATTCTCTTGTAACCCTTCAATATCCACAGGGGAACTCAGTTTGCTGTGAGTTTTACAGTTTAAATGTCTTATACATAAAAGCTGGGGAATTTGCATTTCATATACCAGCATGCCCATTTCAAGGACACATGACACAGTAACTCCTGATCACCATGTCATCACTCAATGCAGTTTTGACAGTCCTGTTTTCTGCGGATTTCATACTATTTAATTTCCCCCAAAATTCAGTCATTCAAAAAGGTCTCCCAGTCATTAAAGTGATTAGTTTTGTTTGTGCATTTGAATGATTGTCATAAATAAGAATTAGAAAGCATAAATGATATTGTACAGTGTGAAATAGAACTTAAATTGCTAGGAGAGTAACTAATAGATGTGGTATGTCCTTTCCAATTGTGTTGGCTTCTGTGATATTGATATACATTCATATTTTACATTTATTTACATTCATGTACCGATACAACTAAAAAAAAATGTTATTCCTCTTCCTGTAAAGATTTTGTAGGATACTAAGTTTCATTTTTACTGTTGGGGAAAGATAAATGTTACTTTTCACATTTGTGAAAGCAAATTAGACATTTGCAGTGGTTTTGATATTAATTATGCTTTTAGTTCAGGCTATGAATGGAAATCTTAGCCATCCTGGAAACCTAAAAACAAGAAGACACTGGTGGATTTCCTGGTAGTTCTCTGAGAGAAAAATGACATACCAAGTGGTGCCCAAACTGTCTGGACTCACTTGGCATCATAAGTGCTCTGGCGATTTTGGGGCATAAGGAAACGTACAGGGCTCCAATGTAGTGTAAACATGATAGGTTATTTCCTTGATAGTTTTCAGTGTTGGATCCATGCATGATTGCAACACTTTTTATGGTAATCAGTAATTGGTGAGAAATACCATATGAACATGCTTAATATTACTTACTAAGGATGAAGATGTGTATTTCTTCTTTGTATGCCTAAAACTGATGAAGTGAAAAACCCAGAATGGATCAAAAAATGGATCTAGATAGTTTACTTACATGTCAGGCCTAGTATATCCTCCCCGAAACACAAAACTTAGAAATACCCTGTGCAGCTGTTCCCTTTCTCTGGAGACAAGAGAAATTCATGGTGCTTGATATTCTGCTTGCAGAGAGCTATGAAATCTTTAGCAGTCACCAGTAAAGGGTCACTGAGTTGTCTGTCTGAAGACCACGGGGAATAAAAGTGCCTGGTTCATCCCAAGGTAGCCTTTCTATCCATGAGGGCAATGGATGGGGGAGTTGAGCTGAGACATGAGGTAGGTTTTGTCACTGTTTTCCACAAGTTAGATCTGAGATCTGTCAAACCTGATGGGATTTATAAGTTACTTTTCCCTGCAATTTCCGTTTGTAACCATAGTGGGTTTAGGGGTATACCTATCACACAGGGTCTTAAAACACAGGTGAGACTGGGATTTCAGCCTGGCTCCAGAGGAGACCTCCTCTCCAGAGGAGACCCCAGGCTACTATGAATGTATTACAACAAATGGAGTTTTAACAGAAAAAAATGGAAGGTACATGCAAAGATGTCCTTTGCTTGGCAGTGGAGCACTGTCTTGGCAGCTGGAAGTCACTGTTGGTCAGCTGAACTGTCCAAAGTCGTAGGTGTGTAACCAGTCCCTGGTACATGCAAGAGGAATGCTCTTGACTCCTCAGCAGAAGAGTACAAGAAGGAAACGTCACAGCATTGCCCAGCTGTGTTTTACAAAAAAATAAATGGGTTTTATGTCTAACTCCCGCTTCAGGAGGTGAATATTCAAGACAAGAAGATGGATTTTGTTCTGTATATCTATGTTTATTTATGATTTCCTGGTGGTGGCTCCTCGTTCAGCAATGTGCTAAGTGTGTTCCCTTGAACTAAGAATCTATCATATATTAGAAGGGTGGACAACACAGCAGATAGAGAAGTACTTTGCTGATAGTCATTCTATTTAATGGATGGAGGACAGTAGCCCAAAATTTCTATGCTTTATGGAAAACAGTGTACATACATTTCTTTCAAAAAGAGTCAAAACCTGGACAATTCCTTTCTCTCATTTCCTCAAAAGTTTGAAATAGGAGAAAAGGAAATGGAAGAAATTAAAGCCACAGACAGATATTTTTGAACCATGGTCTTACCTGCTTTTTAAAATGCCTGGTCCAAATTTTCTAGGAAAGGAGATGCTCAGCTATAAAACTAAAAACTGAATATAGAACAATCTTCAAAAAAACAAACATGAGAGGACCAGTTGCTAATTTCTCCATAAAAAGAGTCTGAAAAGTAGAAACCAGGAAAGTTACAACCTTTTTCCATGTTAACATTATCATCAATATACCACAAAATTGAGAACTGCAAAACAATTATTGCAGCAGGAAAAAGGCACAAAGACATATATCAAAATGCCTTGAATCTGTCTCTGCATTTGCATACCACTACCAGAAGTGTCTTGAAATTTGCTGTGAGCATATGGAGGACTTGATCAAAACCAGAACATACAATTTACACAAGGGGCTTTATACAGATGCGCTAAATTTACAAAGGCAACTGAAGGACGTTTCAGACAGACTTGACAGATTACAGGCTGCTGCTGTTACTGTCACAGTCTCTGTGTAAATCTGGCTTAACAACAAAGAACTGACACCACACAAGGACAAAACTGAAAAACAATTCAGAGGTGCTATAGACCTTTTCCCATTACAAATACCAAGGTAGCCAAATGCAAAGGTCCTTAAATATAGGGATCACAGACTAAAACCAAAAAGGAGAAGAGGATTTATCATGTGAAAAGTCATATTTTGCATTATGTTTTTCATTCATTGAAATGATGGGTATATGGAAATATACAGCAGCTAAGATTTCATACCTCTGTTGAAAGGACTTGTTTGTCATCTCAGAATCATTTGAGTGATTTCAGCTATTTTGACTGAAATTTTATAGCGGTTGAGAAGATGACAGATAAAGTAACATGGCAAAACTATAACCAATTTCAAAGAAGTGAGAAGAAGGTGAGGCTAAATTGAGAAGGGACCTAAATATCCCCTTCTTCTCATTGTCTTGGTTTAAAGAAGAAAAGCACATATAAAAGAGATTACAACTCTAGTTACTGGAGGATTCTATCTGTCAGATTGCATGAAGGCATGAAAGGAGGTGTCTGAAAAAGTTGGATTTTGTAAGACCTTTAAAAACAAAAAAAAGCCCAGTGCTTCTCCTCAGCTAGTGACCTGCATCCACTCACTTTGCTTTGATACAGTAGCAGCCCTGGGAAGTGGCACTATGCTTCCTGTGCAGTTGCTTACCTTCTAGGTGGTGGCCATGGGTCCTGAAGTCTGTAACTGATCTCTTCTCCCTCCAAGTACCTCTTCTTTCCCTTGGATCCCAGTGTCTTCCTTGAGTGCTCCAATTTCCAAGGCACAGCCTCTTGAGCAGTGCTTGGAACCCATGGACAGCCACAGCCTATCATAGACCTAAGGTTAGGCAAATATCTCTGCTCCCCTAATAAAAAGCTTGATTACAAGTTCGACAGCAGACAGTGGTGCTGACCAAAAGATTTGACATTCAGTGCAACCAGAGAACCTCACATATAACACTGGAGGAACCAGAAAAGCAAGCTTACCTGTGTGGGTCAAAGGAAGGACGTGAGCCAGCAGTAGCGGAAATGGTGATGGTAGCAGAGAAGCAGCTGATGGCTAAGCTGTGGCTGAGAATCTGTTTCAGAATGACAGATGGAAGAAATTTCTGGTATTTCTGATATTTAATAATACTGTGATAGCAGTAAATTGGTACCAGGCACCATGCAAATGCCACCAGCTCCTCATAGAGTTCACTTCCCAGACGATTTTTCCGTTTTGCAATAACTGCACGTGGATTCCCGTGAGCTCTTAGGATGAATTGACCCTGTTCCCTGCTGTGCCAGGGAACATCATCAGCACACCTGCACTGCCTTCAGGAGAAGCAGTAACTTTTGTGGAACTAGTTCTGTTTATAACTGCTAAAGATCGACCAGTGATGCATAAGCATGCTGTATTTATGGTCTAAGGAAACTCAAAGGTGTTTGTTTTCCCCTCTTTCCCTCATCTCTTCTTCTTCAGAGTGCTTTAGTTGTACTCAGACACTTATTGTAACGGTAGCGCAACTAAAGGATTTTCTGGTTTTTTATCTATTTTAAGGTATTTATTTTGTATCCATTATTGGAAAATGGATCTGGAGTTAATCCATACACCTTCTCCTAGGAATTATGTTCTTCACAGGTCATTTGCACAACAAAAGGCACTAGTCCTTACAGTCTCAATCCTTGATGCAAGCACTTCTTAAAGTTATGATATTTTGCACATTCAGTATGGGTAAACCAGTTAAGTTTAAACGACAGTTATTAAAAAATATTAACACATTTCCAGACAGAGTAGCAATAAAAATGTGTGAAAAAATAATTTGTAGGCACCATTGTCTGTTGCTTCTGCAAGATGAAAAGCATACCAAAAATGTCAAAGTCTTCTTAGAGGCATTTAATTAGAGTAATTTTGCACCATGCTGTTGTTACTATGTGTGACTCACCAGTACAGAGTACAACAGGCGATGTAAATCCTAGTGCATTTTGGCAAGTATTTGTTAAAAGTTTTTAATTTTCCAAATTACTTTTCTGAGTGAAGACTTGGGAAAGTGTTCTAAATGGAGGTTATGAAACCTCTTCTGTCAGTTGACCACTTTATAATATATGCAGGTTTCAATTTTCCATGGATGTGCCTGAGACTAATGCTGACGTATTTTGAGCCTGTACCAAGATTGTTCCTGTGGCAAACACTATAGAAGTAAAAAAATTCACCCTTCTTAAGTAGTCTCTCCTTCTCTAAATTTAGGACAACTTCAATCTAACATAAAGGCTTAAATTTCACATTTCATTGCTTTCATAGCCAAGAAATCACACTAACAATTGATGAGATGTAGGATAATTGTAACACTGGACTTCACTGACACTAAAAATGATAGAAAAAAGATCAAACCATTTTGCCTGTAGTTCCACTGAAGTAGGTCAAGAAAACAATTTTAACACAAGTAAAACAAGCAAATGATCAGAAGTCAGTCAACACTTTTTCCCTCCAGCACAACCGTGCACTGGAATGGATTTTTATTGTTTACTTCCATATTGCTGAAAATTAACACTGAAACAGCATCACTTTGGTTCTCTCACTTAGATCATAAAAAGTTCTTTATGAGTTTGAGAGTGAAAATTGAGTCTCTACCATGTAGTGCTCAACCACTCCACACTTTATGAAACAGACCTACAACACCTCACTGTGAACCTCTCTTAGATTCTACCTGTTTCTCTGCTTGTTGTGAAAGATTTCATAATGAGAAAGTTTTCCACTTTTTCTTGTTCATAGTGGAACATAGTGCAGAACAACATCTCAGCAGAGCTGAGGAACAGAATTGCTCTGTTGTTTCCCTTTATGCATCTCTACCATGTTCAGTTTCAGCGCTAGCTCAGGAGGGTTCCACGCTCCTCCCTGCTTATTTTTATATCATAAGTAGACAAAATCATCAGCATCCATGAGGTTCCTCATACACATCTTGAACATGTAGATTCAAAGAAAGAGGGAAGACCATGGAAGGGAAGGAGGATATAGGTAGCTTTTTCCTGTAGAGATCATACAGGATATAGAATAAAGATTGTACATCTGAGCAGTCTGCATTTCCAAAGCAGTCCTTTCTCCCTAGTTAACTCTCTAATATTCACTTCTAGAAAAATATCTTTAAAGCATGTCTACACTGGAATGCTGGAAGACTGTAATGTAACATTTTGGACAGTGGAGACCACAGTAGCCCAGGAACATGCAGTGATGAACTGACTGGCAGGATTCATCAGCCTGGGAACCATGGTCTCATGCTGCTGCCTAGACCATTGTCAGAACCAAGTGTTTTTCCATGCTGCCTAGATCCAGCTGCTCTGATCTGGGATACCACTCATCAGGGAATCCATTACACAGGGCAGATATTCTCTCAATCCACATTTCCAGTTGCATTCTTTATCTTCCCCCACTGTCCTGTTTTATTGCATCCATAAAGAGATTTCACAACCACACACTTCTTCCCCAGTTCGTGTTCCACATCCCACTTTTTAGCATCCCTGCTAGCTCTATTTTTAGGAGCTTCTCAGTGTTAGTAATCCTTTGGTCCAGTTGAGAGTGAGAAAAGAAGAAGCCTGAGTGGGAACTGGGTGGAGCAATAATCTGTTGATATTCTTCATATGATAGAAAGTGACTGAGTAATTCACATGTGTGGAAAATTTATAAAAATACATAGAGACATTTCTAGTGCTATTAAGCTTTAAAGACTAGGCTTTCTGCTAGGCTGAATTTGAAGTTTAAATCAATTGAGTTATTAGGGATTTCTGGAGTGGGTGAGCAGCTTCTAAGCAGTGATAGAAGATCTCTACAGCTTTCCTTTTTCCTACCTATGAAGACTGTGTATTTTTGGTAACTCTGGTTAATGGTTGATGAGACCAATTTCTCAAACATAGCTCATGTAATTATCTTTGCAATGGTTCAGTTTGCATGCCAATTACCAAATTTCAAAGTGAAGAAGCACTTGAAAGGTTCTCAGGCTTTTTTATTCTAGTAACTTCACTTGTCCAGTAAAATCTATTGCCTCTCTCTGTAAACCTGATTTGGCTTATATGCTTAAACTGTCACTATTATAATAACATTATTACTATATATGTTATTTATATTATGTGCTTACTTCAACATGAATAATTTTCTTCTACCAAAAATTCCCCCTCAAACTTCCATTTTCCTTTGTTTTAGTACACAAGTGGGGACTGTCTTTGCTCTTGGGACAAATTCTGAAGTGGGTTCACCAGAATTAGCACTGCTATCCGGTCACTACACCAGGGTAACTGAATTATCAGACCTGAGGCCACATGGCAAACCTCTTGATGCTGGTAGCACTTTGGTCCTTTAGTGTCTGCAAGTCTCAAAGCATGCAATGGAGGATTTAAAGGGGGGAGGATGATCAGCTGATTGACTGGGATGCTGAGAGCTGGGAGCAGAAGTTTAACCTTGTGCCTGTCACCAGAGCATGAGGATTCTCACTGCCTCAGCATGTCTCCTCACACTCCAGCCAGTGCTGCTCAGAACTCAATTTCCATTTTAATTACACAATCATTTATCAGTACTTGCCCATAATAAGCAGATAAAATCCCTCATCTCTGTTTAGCAGTGGATAATTCACTCATGTCTGCTAGCACTGATACTGTCTCTTCTAGGGGCCATACCTCAAGGTCTTTACTCAAGTTCCAACTTAGTTCCCACATTGACATATTTCCTGTGAAAACAAAGAAGAAAGTGGTGAGTCTGAGGCAATCAGAGGCTGCTAGTGTTGTCCCAAGTCACCATTAAAGAAACAGCTTTTTTCATTTTTGAATTTTTTTCACTTTTTCATCTTTATTTTAATATCTGCTCTGAAGGCTATGGTAGTCCACTGTTACAGCTTTCATAGCCACCTTTTAGTCAGCTTATTATTTTTAAGGTAGTTTGTCTGCTTGGGTATTTTCCAGATGTGCTATTTTTATGCAGTCCTGGTTTTGCGAGGTCACTGTATTGATTTCCACCCGTGGAGCTGGAATGTCTGAATATCATTGCACTCACAATGAGAATTAAGATTGAATTAATCCCACTTCATCTTTTCATCTAGGACATATGAACACTACCATTTGAGAACTCCTGGTATCATTTCAAATTTCAAACGTATCTCAGTCAGTTTAAATTTAATTAGCCAGCACATCAGTGTGTTCTTATGTTTTAATATCACTAACACTCCAGCCCAAGCAGTTTTTCACAGGGACTATGCACAGTCTCTCAGGGCTGCAGACAGACACAGGCAGTAAAGTCCATGTTCTACAATTTCTTATACTTAAAAAATGACACTGGATAAATCATGTTCACTTATTTGTGATGAATTTTGTTGCCTAACTTTTCCTTTTCAAAGTTCTCTTTTATTTTCAGCTGTCTTAAAGATATTGACTAGTCCACAAAGGTTGTTTTCTTTTATGTATTAGAAAAAAACCAAACCATTTTAGGTTTAAGAGTAGGGTTTTTCTTTGTCAAAATTTGATAGCAAATTCCCTATCTCATGGACTAGAATGAAAAAAAAAATAAACTGGATGCTTGCAAAGCCACCTGTATTGCCACCCTAAATATTCCTGGATCACTGTGTTAAGAGGAACATGTAAAGCTCTAATCTTCTTCACAGATAAAAGATCATCCTATATTATTCTAAAACAATCTTATGAAAATTGCAAAATGATGAATATTTATATTATTATTATTATTTAAATATATATTATTGCTATGCTATTTGACTGTGATTCCTCCCAATTATTTTTCTTAAGTTATTACTAAAAAGCACAATACATTTGACAGTATTGAGAACTGAGGGAAATATTCCATCTTTTTTTTCCACAATCTGTTTAAAGCCTGGAAGGTATTAACACCATAATGAAAGTTATACTGATGGATTTTCAAAGACTTCAACAAAAAAAAGGCTAAGTCATCCATGATTGATCAAAGGGATAAGTGGATTTTCCTTATTAAATCTTGAAAGACAAAAGCTTGATATTCAGTATCTAACTGAAGCATCGATTTTAAGGGAACAATTTTCCTACTGTTAGACTGATGTAGTACTCTAAATCTGATAACTAGACTGATGAAAACTCTAAATCAATATGACTCTACTATTTTTTATATTTGGCATTAGTCTTCCCATAACATGTAGCTGCTATCAGAGTGAAATAAAGGCAATGCCTTTTCATTAAGTGGATACCACTCTTCAGCTTACACCAAAATTTCTTACTCATCACCTGCTGTTGTGGAACTTTCATGGGTCATCATCATTGTGTAAGGAAGTACATATTTAAATATTTTAAGATGTTTCATGTGTAGGAAATTTCTAATTTTTGGATAATTTTCTTCTACTCTTTAAAAAAATTTCCTGCTATAAAGTAATGACATTTTCAGAACCACACACAACACTGTACTAACACACATAGAGGATAAAAACATTTGGTTTTATTCCATAAGGTAAAACTTCTGGGTTGAGTTCAGATCATATTCAACTTTTTGATATTGTGCCACATTGCAAGAATGGCTAATCTGCTCTGTGCTTTCTCTTCAGCCTGGAATACTAAGTTGTTTTGCTGATTCTAAAAAATCATGGCTAGTTGCCACAAATTTTGTCAGCTAAGGCAGAGTCTCTAATCTTGTTGTTGGGGAAGATACTATTTAGTGGCACCCTTAATTTGCCATTTGATTTAAAAGGAGTGTCTCTTTTTTAGAACATTTTGGTGATGACCATGGGAGAGTGAGTGATTTTTTATTTTTTATCGTTTTTGAGTTCGCAGAAACTGACAGAATAGAAAGCTCATCCTAGCTCAGACAATTTAAATGCAGAACTTAATACAAAGCTTTTTAAAAACTTGCATGCTGAGTCGCCTGTTGACTGGGCAACAATCATGAGTTTGCTTATGAGTTAGGAAAGTCAGAGAGAGAGATAGAGAGGCATGGGATTTGGATTTTTTACTATATTAGGAAATGTTAAGGTGGATGGAGAGCACTAGCACTAGAAAGGGAAGTATCAAATATGGCATAGGCCATTGAGGTGGCTGGATGTTGGATCTGTAAGATTAGCATCTTTTTAGAGCTGGCTCTTTATAAAAGATATTTCCTGACAGAGCTTCTGGAGAGGTTTTAGGCCCTAGACTGTTTTGCAAAGGCAAAAACAGACCTCAAATAAAATTTTAGGGATAGGATAGAAGCTGAGATGATTTGCAGATACCTGGCATCCCAAAAGAAAGTCTTTTTAAAAGAAAGAGGAACACTGGCATCATGCATCTTTGAAGAATATGCCTCCCTATGTGCAAGAGAACTCAACCACTGGAGCAGTCTCATTCTGTTAAGGAAAAGAAATCAGTGGCCTGATAAAACGGGATAGCAAGAATCACAGGATCATAGAACATCCTGAGTTGAAAGAAACCCACAAGGATCATCAAGTCCAATTCCTGGCCCTGCACAGCAACATCCCCAAGAACCACATCATGTACCTGAGAGCATTGTCCAAATGCTTCTTGAACTCTGTCAGGCTTGGAGCTGTGACCACTTCACTGGGCAGTCTGTTCCAGGGCCCAGCCATCCATGAAGAAATTTTTCCTGATTTCCAGCTTCAATCTTCCCTGACTCAGTTTCATGGTGCTCACTTGGGTCCAGTCACTGGTCACCAGAGAGCTGAGATCAGTGTCTGCCCCTGGACTGCCCCTCATGTGGAAGCTGTAGACCATGATAAGGTCTTTGCTCAGTCTCATCCAGGCTGAACAGACCAAGTGACCTCATCTGCTCCATGTATGACTTCTCCTCAAGGCCCTCCACTATTCTTGGTCATCTACTTTGGACACTCTCTAATATCTTCTTTATATTGTGGCACCTAAAACTGCCCCCAGCACTCGAGGTGAGGCCACCCCAGTGCAGAGCAGAGAGGGACAATCCCCTCCCTTGCTGTGCCTGATGATGCTGTGCCTGATGCCCCCCACGACAGGGTTGGCCCTCCTGGCTGCCAGGGCATTGCTGACTCGTGTTCAACTTGCCATTGACCAGGACCCCCAGGTCCCTTTCCATGGCACTGCTCTTTGCTCTCTCATTTCCCAGTCTGTACATCCAGGGTTGCCCTGCCCCTGGTGCAGAATCTGCCACTTGCCCTTGTTAAACTTCACACAACTGGTGGTTACCAATCTCTCTAATTTGTCTGGGTGTCTCTGCAGGGTCTCTGCTTTCAACAGAGATGAAGCAAAGAACTAGTCCACAGTGAGCAGACAATGAGATAATAAAATCCTTCAGAGACAGTGTCCAGGAACAATAGGAGAATGCTCCAGAGAGCAGAGATAGTCAAAGGCAGGATGCAGTGTAAGAAGAAAAATGAGCAAAAAAATAAAACAAAGGAGAAATAGATGTGTCTGTTGCTAGAGCCAGAGCATCAGCAGAGTCTCATTACTGAGAGGAGTAAGTAGGCATGTTATGAAAGAGAACAAAACAGTGCTTGAAGAGGAAGCTGACATTAAGGAGGAAAAGGCCACTGGTTGCTCTTCACATCAGAGCAGGCAGACAGGTTCTTGCCATAGAAAACAAACTGTTTAACAAGATGGGGAAACCTAGTCCAAGAAAGAAAAAATGGGGATTATTCCTGTCCAGAAAACAGATTAAAATGATTAGAGTTTGAAAGGTAATAAGATACTTCTTGATGATTATAATTTATTCAAACACACACTAGTACGCTACCTTTTCATGAAGTTTGACATTACTTTTCCAAAAGGGTATTATCAGAGCCAGGTAATTATCAGAGAAAGCTGAGAGTCTCAGATAACCTCTAGTCCCTGCAAAACACCACAACATCTTGAAACTGTCTATATGCTGTGATTGAATGGCTTTATATCAAAGCTTCAGCTGCAAGTGAAGGAATACACATGAACGTGCATATTCCATCTGGGAACTCAGTTTGTAATTGGTGGAAACAACTGACATGTTTGTTTTATGCTTGTGCGGAGACTGAAATTCTTGGAGAGTTTATGAAACCAGACATTGCAGGAAAAGTGAGAAAATGTAGGAAAGGTAGGGTTAACTTGAGTGAAAGCATTCATACGTTCAGGAAAGACAAATGAGGGAGGTGGTTGTGCTGTGTACCCATTAAGTAGCTGATGGAATGAATTGTACTGTGGCAGCAAGAATACAATGAAATATTTTCTTATAAAGATTGCCCCTAAGAAGGATGATAAAAACACTTTTGAGATTTTTTGGAACTGGATAGGGATCTAGCTAATAATGAAAGAAATACAAACGCAGAAATGGTGGAGAGGGGGAGAGAGAGAGAGAAAGGAAATGTCAGCTTCTCAAATAAATGCTGAAGGGATAAAAAATCCCCCCAAAACCCCCCAAACCTCACAAAATACCAAACATAGTAAGACCCAGACATCTGGGATATTATATTTAGCAAACATTTTGACAAATAGTCAGTGAAACAGTGATGTTATTTTAGACTTGGATTACATGAGCAAAAAACCCCATAGAAAAAATACTCATAGAATATAATCCTGGATTGAGTAGATGTGATGGATTTTGACTTTTTTTAAACTGAAAGATTGAAAAATTAGGAGAAAAAACTGTATGACTTTCTAGGTGTAAATGTAAAGAAACAGAGAAAGTCAGTTTGCAAAGCTGATGGAAATTAAACTCAGAGTTTTCATTAAGTAGGGGTAGAACTGCTTTAGGTTCACAGTGCAATACTCTGGGGTTTTACTAAGAAGGACAAAATATAAGGAAAAAATACAGTTCCCCTGGAAAAATATAGAAAAGAATAGATTAGCAAGAAAATTGTATTTTTGTAGTTAAAATGTACAGAAAAGGAAACTTAAATTAAACTGAGGTGGGACTTGAAAATTAAAATCAATTGCTGTGAGTAAGAAAATATGGAACGAACTTCAGGCATTCAGTTTTGTATTAAGTATCTTCTGTAAAGCAATTTTGGAGGCCAAGACTCTGAGCCAGATGGTCCCTTCAAACTCTCCCTCTCCTTTCCACTCAATTTCTACACTTTCTGTCTGGCAACATGAGGAGGAAAATAGTGGAAAATTAATTCTAACATTAGCTAGCTTTTGTCTCTGTGTCTGGCCCCATTAAGTCAGCCTGCAGACATGAATGTACCAACTTAAAATAATGTTGCTAGCAGCATTGCCAGGAAATACTCTCCCATTTAGGGACAAAGGGTTCATTCTGATGCTAATGAATCCACTCAGTATTCAGCAGAATTGTCTGCATGATACCAACAGCTCAGGTGTACAGCCAAGCAGATACATTACTGTTACCATTCCTTTCCTTATGACAGAGCAAAAAAGACCATCCATGATGGTCAAAAGGCACATTTGAGGTGCTTATGTGTGCACAGAAGTTTGAGAAAGCTTAGTTCTACGTCTTTTCTTCTTCAGGATGTACAGTATCTCTGTCAAGGAAATGCACAATCCCTGCTCATGTGTCTACCAAGTAGTGTCCACCCTCATAGCGTCAATTGACTGAGGGTCTTGCCCACCTGCTGCCATTCTAAAAAGGAATCATTTCTTACCAACACACAATTCAGCCCAGACCAAGTTTGTCTTCGTAACAATGAACAGAGAGACTTTTAAAAGCTAGCAGTTTTGAGGGCTCCCACAGAATATTGAAACCAGGCATAATTCTATTTGATTTGTGATTGAGAATTAGCAAGTAGCCAGAAACACCCTGAATTCACTTTTGATTGACAAGAGAACTGTGCATGTTCCCTTTACTGAAATAAGCACATTTTATCTGTTACTCATCAACTGGGAAACCGCTCCCTACAGCTACCGTAAATTTATGCATGTATTTATTACTTTTTCTTACAGTTACTGTGATCAGGAGCATAGCATCGATTTTCTGGAATTAATACTGTTTCCACATACAGTCTGGATGTACCATATGGTCATAATCCTCTTCATTAGTAGACAAAACCATAGCTGCTAGAATGGATTTATTTCAAGCACCCTTCTGTATTTCACCAAAGATATTGTGCTCAGTAAGATGGGTACTTGTCAGTGAAATTACTTTCAGGTGAGATAGGATTTTTTGAGTGGACCTCATATAGCCTCAAAACACACTAGGAAAAGTTTAATGAAAAATATAGGTGGTAATTGAGGAAATGTCTCATTCTGCCTTGGAGAGTTTAAGGAAACACACTCTAATTAAATATCCCCCCCTCCCCAGCTTCTATTTTTGTAGACTCAGCAAGTTGCCTGACTGAACTGGAGAATCCATTACTTTAATTATTATGCCTATTTAAACATAAAAACCTCTTGTAAAACTATAGCTCTAAAGCTGCTGTTCTGTTGTGTGATTTATCCTCAGCACAAACTCTAAAACTAAAACTGCATTTTGAGCTGTAATGTAACCAGACAGCACAGATCAGCAAGATCATCTTCATTAGTGACTGTATCCTAGATTAGTCTCATCAGTGAAAGAATTGGTCATGACTGACATTTACAAGTGAATTAAGGCATTAGCTGGATAACAGAACAAGTAAAAATTGAAACATTCTTCTGTCCTTGTGCCTAGACAGACAACAAACAAATTTGGGATAAAAAGTCACTAACATTTAGAAAATTAATTGGCTTGCTTTAGGGAATAGTTGCAGTGGCAATTGCTCCAGACAAACAATATCACCTCAACTGAAATCTGCCACCTCTCTACAAATTTGATACGAAGTGAGACTATGCATGGCAGAAAACACTCTCAGTAAGTGGAAGTGTTTAAACTGCCCCTTGACCTTTATATTTGCCATGGAGAAACTGAACTGAACAACTTTAAGCAAGTGCACTCACTGCAAACTATTTTCTACTGTTTTTACATAGCTTTGTCGGTTTATTTTAATGCATTATCATTATAATAACTTCAATTTCTGGGCTGTCTCAGAGGCAATGGATAATGATGTCCTATGATGCCAAAAGTCATGCCTTAATGTTGACAGCTGATGTTTCCAATATCTTGCTTCCCAGAATACTTATACAGTTATTTAAATCTCCTGGGTCAAGGTTTGCTCTGTTAGCATATGTGTCTCACTCAGTTTCAGATTCCTTCCTCCACAAGGAAATTGAATTTTATTAATAATATTTTACAGGATTTCTGTGAGCTTCCATTTTAATTCATGGTTGAAAATACTTAGAGTAGAAAGGGTTGGGAAAAAAGCACCCTACTCTTAATAATTCCCCTCCATGTTTTGTCAACAGTTGAATACCACTGAGATCTTCCTATATTTGCAAATTTTGGATTAATTCTAATAATATTCTCTGGTGTAGTACTGTAGCAATCCTTTTGGTTTTCATTCTTTACATGATATGAAGGAAAGTCTTCAGGAGAAAAAATTAGCATATGTCATATGTCCCCACACTTGTATGCATCTCACAATCTCAGGAAGAAAATGCATTTGCTTCTCTCATACTGAGAGTGTATCTGTGACTCTTCTGATTTATTTTTCTCCTACCATTGAATAGTGCTTACTGAAACCAAAAAGCAACGTGGAATTTTGAATGTATGAATGCTGTGCATGTTAATTGTTTGCCATCAAACCCAGGCTTCCCGACAAAGGTTTGGTATTATTCATGTCCAGGATTCTGTACTAGAATAGTTATTTCATATTAAGTGTAAATTTCTGAATGGCTCTTCCCTGCAAACCTCTTGCTGCTGTATTGCTGACGCTCACTAGAAGCCAGCTGAATTAATCTCAAGCACAGCAGAACCTTCTGTAATGCCATATCAAGAATTTGCCACAGTGACATTCCTGATTCTTTCCGACAGTTGAATGACACACAGCATTGCTAATTCACGAAGTAATGCTGGGCATTTTTATGCAATGTGACTTTTCATCTTCCCCACAATTGCTTGCTCACATATTTTGTTCCATATTAAATTACTCATATGCATAACTGATATAATCTCTTTTCTGCATTCACATGTGTCCACAAGATTTAGTTATTATCCTGTCTGGAATTAAATCTGGACTCCTCTCTTACAATTAAACAATTATTCTTCCTTTTTCATCTCCCAATGTTCGCTGCAAAGAACACATTATACAAATTGCTCTAGCCTAAATTAAGGGAACTTTCCTAATTTCCATTCCACTACCCTTATATTCTGGATGAAAGATAGATATCTTGGTCTGCATTCAAGTAAAACAGAGGTGGCAATTACTGGCAGGTGCATATATATGATAGAATCAATATACTTTAGTAAAGTTTTCCCTTAGCTTGATTTTCTGAAGGCAAAGTTTTAGCCATTTTTAACACATGATGCAAGATCCATTTTTGTCCTTCTTTACTAAGCATAGGGTCTGGGACCTCCATGGTGACTAATCTTTAAATATCCACTCACTCACAACCCTTGTGGTGCAGCTTATTGGAGAGCAGAGCAGGTGCATGATCTGTGTGATACTCCAGAGAATGCTGAACCTTGGAGAGAAGGTTTGCAGCTACGTCTGAGTGGAAATTTGTGACACTTGAGACTTTACACTTCCCGTGAAGATTTGCTTAGCTTTCAAGGCAGGTCCACTTCCATTGTGTTTGTAGGATGTGTTTGTATGTCTCTCAGATATTTCAGTGATGAAGATTAATGACACAAGTTAGTCCGCACCCATCATGTTCTAAGTGAATTTTGTAGACTAATAAAGGAAAAAGGGCTATGTGTTAAAAGGGTCTGGTGCAGGCAAAGTGCTTCAAAGAGCCCTGCTTGACCAATCAAGGGTCAGAAGATATCAAGCCATGGGTAGGCACCTAAATATGAAATAAAAAGGGGTTGGATTTAGAGCATTCCCTATGAACATCTCATAAATCAGACACAGACACAGAGTGCTCACACAGATTGCCTTGCTGGTTTTCAATGATAGTGTACTGAGAAAAATCATAGTGCGTGCTTTCAGCAGCCTCCAGCCTGCAGGAGAAGTGTCTTCTAGGTACCTCCACAGCAGCCATTTGTGACAAATGGTGTGTCCATTTTAAATGAGAGTCAGGCACATGGAGAATTGCAGTGTCCCTGATTGCAGAGCAGTGGGCTTGGTGCTGTGTGAGAGGGTTTTGTGTATAGACTGAAGGGTCTCTTTTGCAGTGGAATATAGGCTTGACTATAGCTATCAACATACTCTGGAACCAAGCAGCATTTTCCATCTCTCAGGTGTGCAATGAAAAAAGAGTCCTGGTGATCTGTTGGTAGAAACTCCTCACGTGCTATTTCCCTATCTCCAACCTTTCTCCATACACCTACCACTCCTTTAGAGGGGAATAGTATAAAATAGACATTTCTATCAGTTTTTTAGTCAACTTCTGCCCCACAGTGAATGAGGCAACAAATAGGTTTTGTCTAATCAAAGTTTAAACTGAGATTTTACAATGTACATTCCTGTAATGTCTCCCTAATGCATTCATATTTATGATTTCTCTTAGTTAATCATTCTAATCCATCCACCTGTTTGGAGAAAAAAGGCCAACAGAATCTAAACCAAGACTTAAAATATCTGGTCACAGTGGAGAGGCAAAGATACCACCTGATAACTTCTTTAATGACTGGGCATGAGGAGTCTTAGCAAAGCACATTCCAGCTGCACCACATTACTCTGATGCAAACCCCAGAGTTTGCCTTGTCTCTGTTTTGGCTGCCTTAGTGTTTGTACTTGACAGGGATTTCTGACTGACTGAAAATCAGCTACTGCAAAACACATGGGTCCCACAGATGGGTTAGCAAAGCCAAAGTATTTTCTTTCTTTTACAGTTTCCACCAATGCCACCAAGGCTGTGTGTGACATCTGCAGTTGCAGATGAGATACTTTTTAGTGGTTACTGTATTTTCACTGTCAGCGCCAGTCCCTACTGTGCTGCCACATGTAACTTTTCAATGGCCCCCTTTGTACAGTGTGGGGTTTATCAAAGGCAAAGCCATGTTGTCATGAATGAATAATGTGCTCATGGCACATGGTACTCTGTAATTTATTTTGGTTCTTTATGAGTAACTCCTGTAAAGGGATTTTTCTAATGTTCTGTATTTGTATAATAGGTTTCTCATGGCAGTTTTGAACACATGTAGTCAATTTAATTGATTATGCTTCTATTAAAAATAGTCATGCAGCAGTGACAGTCTTGACAGCCCATCTGTAAACAACAGAAGCTATTTAAACCTAGCATTATAATGTTAATTAGTAAAACACTATTTGTGGCTGCATATGAAACTCTTGAGTGAGATCCTCATGCTTTCACTGCAGGATGTATTGGGGGAGTGGGCATGAAGTTCTCCTTTAGAAACCCTACAGGCATGAGGAGCACCTTTGCAAGGCAGGAGGCTGTGGCAAACAGAGGTGCTTTGACTTTGTTTTGTTGGCTGGTAGCCTTACACTTCTGGAAGCACAGGCTGGTGATTGCTGCAGCATATGCCCCATCCAAGCATTGGCCACTATCTTTGGCCGTTTCCAAAATGCCAGCAGAGAGCATAAGGACAGGAATTCAGGCACTTCCATTTCTGTTGAACTGCCATGTTTTCCCATTAAATTATGGTGATATTTCTGGGCCAAATAAATTGACTTTATATGGGAGATTTGACTGGGATGTAGCACAAAGTAGGTATGTTCTTACAGTAAAATGCAAGCATTACATCTGCAGCTCTCTCAGGTGCAGTATCATTCTTTTGAGGGAGAGGAGATTCTGCAAAGAGAAAGGGTAGGACTGTGAACAGCTTTAATTTGACAGCTCCCTCGTCACCACTGGAACAACAATGATTTATGCTGGTTGAGAATGTAGGCCACTGAATTCTTTCTTCCATAACTAACAAAAGATTTTCCTCTTAATCTAATTGCTTCTTCCCTCTTAACTCTCCCTTTGCTCTAGAGCTTCTGCTTTGAGTGGGTTTTAAGGCTTATTGCAGATAAAATGCAAGTGCACAGACTGCATGTTAAAAAGAAAAGCTAATGTCAAGTACCTAGCAAGCACTCCTGGAAAGCCACTGCTCTGTTTCCTGAATATAAGCTAAGGGACCAACCAGACTTTTGGGGCCAAGCCTTAGAGGTGTTAATTGTCTGTGAAATATGATGAGCCAACAGTAACTTTAAGGATCTAGCCTTAATTCCAAAATAGCTGTTTGAGAGGATGCCTTCTTTTGTCTTCAAGATACTTTTCAGTGTTGGAGAAAGCCATAGTTCAGTGATATTCTCGAAACTACCAACTTTTTTTAATTTTGGTTCTTTGAAAATATTTTTGACCTAATTCCTGTGCATGATTTATCTGAACTGAATGACAGGGGACATACCTCAGATCTAAAGGAAATCCCTCAACCCCTGCTGTGAGGTACTGATTGATACTATAATATGGATCAATACTTCAATTACCAGTGCAGTATGAAGTGATAAGCAATTTCCTCACTATTTTTTAACATTTATCTTCTTTTTGAATACTATGGAGCTGTCACATTACTTATAAGATCACCAGCTGTGATAAATATTTGTGTAGATCCATTCTTTTTTTGATCACACAAGGCAGGATAATCCAGAAAAACTTATAATTTTTTNAGAAACTGGAGTTTGTTACCTTATTTCTTTTGACTTGCTAATTTAAAAGCATGAGAGAATTTATCACAGATCACCACTGTAACATACTATTACACTTAAATCCACTTCAGCCATCACAGGGATTATTTGTCCATTAATGGCTGACAGTAATGAGTGTGCATCCGGCACTTACAATTTCTGCTCGCTTCTCACTTTCAGCAATGACTTCATCCTGAACATTTTGACAGTAGAATTATTCAGTGTAAAAAACACTTTCCAATACTTGTCCAGCAGTTGCTGCAGTCTATCATCACAGCATATGCAAACTATTGCATTTAAAAATGTTTATAGACACAAGTGGTCTAAATTTGTGCTTCCCAAGCGGCGCCGAAACAACAGTGAAACTCTGTGTTCTAAAATTATTGTCATTGCAACAAATATCCAAAATGCAGTGTATGTTTGGTATTACACCTATTGGTTTAACCATTATGCTGAAACATGCCAAGAACTCTAACGGTCCTTCTTATTTCTTTTACTTTTTAGAAGCAAAACTATTCTCTGTAACATTAGACTTTTGTCATGTTTATCATTAGAAACCTGAGTAACTGACAGCATATTTTTTGACTGATTGGTTGTTTTTTATTTTGCCAATGGTCTATCACTGCAATGAGGCATGAGGTACATACTGACAGGGCAAAGAGTAATTTTTTCTTCATCCATCCAGATGCTTCACTCAACACAACATTCATTAAAACTTATATATTACCCACACTTTGCCATTTAGATTTCTATTTATTTTTGGGCACTTAGCCCCCACCACTTTAGGCCCCTGTCACCTTGAATTACCCAACTCATCTGTCAAAGGGCTGCAGTTTCTACCTTTTTAGTCAAAAGCTTGCCAACAACTTTTCCTGAAAGCATGTTTATTGCAAACGAAGGCAGTATTTTATACAAACAGTTGTGGCAGAGGTGTTCCTTAAAGGCTGCTGCCCAAGGAGTGGAGCAGCTGATCAGGCTGCTGGCCAGGGCTGGCTGCACTGAGGTGAGGGTTCTCAAAAGTGCCCTAGAGCTGGACACTCAGATCCCAATTAAAAGGAATGTTTGGGGCACATATTTACATTTTTCCCCCTCTGAAACTCTAGTCTATCTGGTTTATTTAGCTAAAGTTAATTTTGAGGGGCTCTGTACACCTAAATACTGTCAGGATATTTAAATGGGTGCTCTAAGATGAATTTATAAGGATGATAAGAAACAGTATTTATTTTTGTAAATCCAACCCCATCAGTGGAGGTTATTTCATCCCTGCTCCTCATTACTCCTGCATCTCTCCTCTCCTCTCCTCTC
>VZTZ01024233.1:19422-62952 GCA_013400955.1 Drymodes brunneopygia | reverse complement strand
GCCTCACCAGCCTCACAGTAAAGAATTTCTCAGTAATATCTCATCTAAACCTACTCTCTTTCAGTTTGAAGCCATTCCCCCTTGTCCTGTCGCTACGTGCTCTTTTAAATAGTCTCTTCCTCTTACCTGGCGGCTGCCTTCAGGTAGTGAAAGGCTGCAATTAGGTCACCTTGAAGCCTTCTCTTTTCGAAGTTGAACAAT
The DNA here is from genome assembly GCA_013400955.1 of Drymodes brunneopygia. Classification (NCBI taxonomy): domain Eukaryota; kingdom Metazoa; phylum Chordata; class Aves; order Passeriformes; family Petroicidae; genus Drymodes; species Drymodes brunneopygia. The sequence goes on along the minus strand of VZTZ01024233.1, from coordinate 62,751 downwards.
TCCAATGCTCTCAGCCTTTCCTCATAGGAGAGGTCCTCCATCCTCTAATCAACTTGGTGGCCTCCTCTGGACTGACTCCAGCAGATCACCATCCTTGCTGTGCTGGGGTCCCCAGGGGTGACCACATCTTACTATAGTGTTGCTGCAGTACCCTTGGAGGAGCTCTGGACAGTACTCCAGTGCCAGGCTGGCTGCTGCACTCAGAAATAATCCCAAAGCAGAACAGGTTGAGCTATGGCTCTAGAGAAGTAATGTTTTTCACTGAAATGAACATGGCTAAGGCTTTCAAAAGTTTGCATTTGGCAACACTGTTTAGTAAGCCTGTAGGAGAAAAAAAGCCTTTGTTGTTTGACTTTACAAGTATTTGCTATGGAAAGATAAAATCCAGTAGTTTCACCATGAGACCATCACAGTATCAACAGAGAAGTGCTTGTGCACCCATGATTTAGTGTGGAGGTTTGTTTTGTTTTGGGGTTTTTTTTTGTCATTTTGTTTGCTCTCCGTGTCAAGAAGAGTCCTGTAGCTGACTCAATATTGGTGCAGCTCTACTCTGAATTCTGAAGTGACTGTCGCTCTCGACCAAATGGAGCAGCACAGGGAAGATTCCTACTGTAAAGACTGGATAGGAGCCACTCAGAGACTTTGAAACCAGGTTTTGTTGTAACCTTTTTGGACCTCTGCTTAAAACTCACAGAAAGTTTATGGGGGAAGCCCACATTTCTGCGAGCACTTAATATCCTGTTCTATTTCTTACTGTCTTTGCTACACAGTGATCTTGTACAGTCCTAGTGCCACGTCCACCATGGGCCACAGATTACTAATCTGGTTACATACAATACCTCCTAACTGTGATCATCTATTTTTCCTTTTACTTGCTTCTGTGATCTCTAGGATGGTAGCAGTATTTTGTTTCAGAATAAGAAAGATAATTATTTTAAAAAGAATAACACAAGTTTAAACAAACTGTGTTGATGTAGAGCAATGTGAATCTCATTCACTTCTAACTAAGACGGTTAGCATAAACAAAGAAAGAGGGGAAATAAAATTATAAATTAATATTGCCCATTGGGTCTGCTTAAAACTTACATTAGGAATTGGATGCAAAGGCATCTGGTGTAAGTTGGTTATTACACTGCCTATGATACCATTATTTGGTGTCTGAAATTATATTCAGGAAACCCCATTGGGCAAATAAAACTGAGCAACAACAACAAAAATAATTATTTTTTAATAATACCAAGGCAGAGTTTTCATACCTTGGCTGTGCAGTACTGGTAGTGCTGCTGACGTAAACTTTCTGTTCATATAAGCCAAATTAAAGATTTTCTGTCAAAAACCTGCCCCCTCCCCCCAGTTATAAATGCCTAACTGAAATTGCAGTCATGAAAGAGAAGAGCAGTAGCTCTCTGAGGTAGTAAAAATTATAGAATATATTGGCTTAAGTGTCAGAGGTGTGGAAATATTGACGCAATAGTTTCAGAGCTGTGCTATCTAAACAAATGTGCTTTACATTAGAAAGATAAAATCATTTACTGTTAAGTTTGAAGCCGCTATCAGGGCTCCCTATGGTTTGAACTCTTGTACGAAGGTATTTGATCTAGCGAGGTGTGCTCTCAGCGTTTGATTGCTCAGTAAGCAGCAGAGATTCCTCTGAAGTTCCAGTCAGGAAGGTAGCACACACAAGCCTTTTGGATAGGGGTGTGTTTTTATGTAGATAGTGTCATTACCAGGTGCTAATGCCAAACCAAATGAGATCAGAGTCAAAATTCGTGTTACATTCAATGGTTTTTGCTCTTCCCTACTGTGTGTGATTTGACAGTTGGAAGAGCAAAAGAAAGTGCATCTCATTAGACTCATTTTAATCATGTTCAGTTGTAGATATTGTTCTTCATCACAGGTAATTCAAGAGAAGTATAGACCCTTTTCATAATTTCATTTCTCCTGCTAGTCCTTATAAAACTGAAATGGGATGTTGATGCGTATTTTTGTTTCTAAGCAAGTAGAAATCAATGGGAATTAGCAAACTGTGAACATAAATCTCCTTAGGCAGCTTTCATTAAATGCCTAAATATTTTTAAATCTAGCTCCACTTCAGATCTAGATTTATTCTGGATAGCTATTTTGTTTGTTTGTTTGTTTTTTCTTTTGAAGGGGGGAAAAAATTACCTGGGAGTCCTGGGGCTTTCAAGGCTTACTTTAGCATCATCACTTGTTGACTAGAGCAAAATGTATATTGTTAGAATAATTGAAATTCTTTTTGATTTGAGTTAGAGTTTGAGCTAATTCATTGTTCACGTGTAGTAGCACATTTGAGGTTGGTTTTTACGTCAGTGCTGACAAAGTTGCCGTTTGCATTTTTGACAAATGAATTTATGAGACTCCAAGTGTACTGTTGTGTTATGTTCTGTGTGGGAACAGAGTGCAGGAAAGCTATAGTTGTACCAGTAATTTTTTTTTAATTTCCTTTTGAAGTTGATTAGATTTTTATCAAGTATACATTGAATTCAGTACAAGTTTTTGCTTGACTCATGGCTTCATAAATCTTTTTCTGAACCAGCCTTGTTGGAAAGAATTAATAAAACAAGCCTAATTATTTCAACATTTTTCAGTTAGTAAGGAAGCTTTGTAGACAGTGTTATTTGCTTTTCTGAAGCAAGGATAGGGAAATTCCCTGGCGGCAGGTAATATTATAAATATGTATATGTATTTGTGTGTGCACTCAGGTTTTTGAAGGGTGAGCCATTAACATTGCAACAAGAAGAAAAAAAGTTTTCAGACTTCCCTTAGGACAGAGCTAAGCACATGTAGCAGCAGACAAACAATTTGCTTCTATGCCATCTTTCTTTCTGGACATAGTTGTGTTGTTTTGTGATATTATCCTATATTGTATGTGGTTTAAACATAAAACTGCTCTTTCCCACTTGAGCATTCATAGTTTGTGTTACTGTTGGATGACTCATTTAATAAAACAGCTGAAGTGCATTTTTTAAAAGGAGGCTCTTTCAGCAAATGTTGTACTAGGCACAATCGAGGCATGCTGTCTTTTCTGGGAAGCTGAAAAAAGCAGCTGTTCCATCAGCCAGCTTTTAGTTGTAAAGAGAATTAAGCAGCTCAAGTGCAGTGAAAATGTAACAAATACAACTCAAAAGAAAAGAATTTAAGTCAAGTAAACAAGATGAGAAAAAAAGATTCTGCTGCCTTTATGTACTTAAATAATACTGTTTAATAGAGAACTATTTACATGGAAGATGAAAATGCTTCTTGGAAAAATAAGGAAGGTCTCCTGGTGCAGAGAACTGAGTGGGATGTGCTCTCACAAAAGATTAGGACGGCATGACCAATGTGAAACCTGTTAGATACTGGCCAGGAAAAAAAAGCAACATCTGAATCATGGGGTTAGTGAACAACACTGACAGAAGAGAAAAGAAAATACTTGAAGGATAATGAAACTATATGTATGTATGTAATTATATAGCAATAATAGCTGGCTTAGAATAGTTAATAGCTTGCATATTAACTTCTAAAATGATCAGTTTGCATTAGGGAAGGGTGCAGGTGTTGCTGTGTTCTGAATGTTAACTTGTGAGGGGAGAACTATTGCAGCTTGTAGCCATTTTCCTTTGCATGTCATTTCCTGCTCTGTCTTCAAGGAGCAACCCCAGTGTAGGGGCCTGGTGACCAAGTAAAGAGACACCCTCACCACAGCCACAGGTTCAGCTTAACAGAGTGAGTGCAAACAGGTTTTTCCACTTGCTTCTCAAAATTGCTGCCACATGTCAGCCATGTTTATGCCAGATTAACTCATTGGACAAACACTGTGAAGAAGATGCATTAACTATTGGTTCATGGACTTTCATCATTGCTTAAGGTATGAGAGCTTAGGGTGTCTGTGCAGCAACTGCTCCTGAAAAACTGGGAGGAGCTAACACTGGTGTTTCTAAACACAAAATATGATGAAGAATAATCTAGTTCTGCCTAATTTCAAACACTTAATGTATTTTTATTAAGATTCTATGAGTGAATCCATTTATATATTTGCAAATAATTTTTAAAGACATGGAAAAAGCCCATGGAATGAAACATTCCCTGTTTAAACTGATGCATGGACAGGTATATTGCTGTTTCAGAGAGGTGAAAGCAGATTGAAGATGCTAGGTGACTGCAGCAGACTGATGAGAGAATGTCATTCTAGTACTGAGGGTAGAATATTCTTAGAAAAATAAAAATCAGTAGATATATTTTATCTATTTCCTGGCTTTTTTTTTAAAATTCAGCACTGCCTGTGAAGATTGTTCATTTCTCCAGTGTACAGCATAAAAATAGGAAGTCACGTTACGGTCATGACTGTAGAGAACATTGCTGTTATCCTGCACATCTGCATTGTGTCTCACATAGGTTTAATTACTTTCATACCAATAGAGCAGGCATATGTGAAATTTGTGAATAGGTAGGTTTATTTGTGTATTATGTGAGTCCAGATTTATGTTTTCATTGCCTGTCATGGTACACATGGGTTTGGCAAGTGCAAATGTGTGATGTGACATTTACAGTGTTGTGCTGTCTTGCATCATAACCATCCACTGAGCTTCTACATGTGCAGACACTGCACCCTAATATCACTGTATGGTTTTGTCTATCTCAGTTTTAGAAACTCTGACATTTTTTTTAAAAATATTTGTGTTTTGCTGGGAGGGTGATGGAGATGTCAGTACCTGCATGGTGCTGTTTTCTGGGCAATGGGTGCTACGTTAATGAAAAGTAATTTTTTGGGTTTGTATTATAACACCTGGCAGCTGTATAAAATAGGTGTTTAGCAGCTTGTGTTAGTGTTGCTAGAACAAACTTTAGAAGTAGCATTTTGTAGGTACCTTTCAAAGCCTGTAGCTCTTTATAATTCAAATGTTCAATCCTGTTTCACTGACATTGATAGGAATTTGTGATTAACAAACTATCAAGATTGCTGGCAGGCAGCCTGTGGCTTTTCCAGTTGTATTTTTCTGTTCATGCAAGTACATTGGTGGCTCTGTTTTCTGCTGACTGTCTCATTCTTTGGCTCTCACTCTGTTTTTTGAAATGCTCAGAGAAGTTTTTATTTTTCTTTTTCCCCGAAAGCTTAGGAAATTTGCTTTGTTTATAAACTACAGAATTTGTCAGTTCTACAGCGCTACTTTTGTGATTAGTCCTTTTTATGTACTACAAGAGGGAATATTTGTTTATCCTTCTTGTAAAGATAAGATTGATTTCTGATACCAGCAGATTACAGGTGTGCTACCTTTACATCTAGGTTGGCTACCTGTCTTTGACTTAAAATCATTTGTTTTCCAGGTGAAAATTGTGACATTAACTCCATCTGTCCTTGAGAAAGTAATTAGCTGGGCAGATCCATAACAGTTTATATTTCTATTAAAGTAGGAAGAATAGTAATAATAATATCCCATATGACAGGGCAGGAAGGTGTGTGCTGATGGCAGTGAGCAAACTGTTCCTTTTCTGCAGCACCCTCTGGGATTGTTCACTTGGTGGCTCTAGTGCAGAAAGCCACATTGCTAGGTCAGATACATGGATGCACTCTAAATGCCTGGGAAGGGATTGGCATCCAGGAATGGGTTTGCAAAAATTCAGAACTCTGAAAAGCAGCTGGTAGTGGGCTGAGAGTGGAATGAACTCACTTGGTGGAACAAAAAGGGGAACTCTAGTTTTCCTCTCATCCAGCCTTTTCTCACTCTTCCCTACAGTTGCTGAGAATTCTGCTGAGTTTTTCTGGCAGGTGATTAATGTTAGATTTTGCAATGGTTTCTCTCTAATACAAGTCAGAGTAGAAGGTGCTCAGTGACTCAGGTGTGACTGGCACACTCTAAAGGCTGACTCATGTCTTAGTCACCTGCTTTTCTCAAGGAAATTTGGGTGAGTATAGTCTTGGACTAGTAGATACCTAAATACAGTAACTCTGTCTTCCATAGGTAATTGTTTTTTATTCTAATGAATGTATTTCCAATTTACTTGTTACATCACAGTTGGGTTCCTCAAAATACTGTGGGAAATACTGTGTTAGGCATAGTTGTCTGCAAAGTCAGCTGTGATGATAGAGATATTATTTACTTACCCATTTTGGACTCCTCAGCTTTTAATTCTTCCCAGTATGTGTGAAATTTTTAGCTTGTTTTATCAAAAAAGCTACAATAAAAACACCCACTGCACAACCTGAAGCAAAACTGCCTGATGAAGTCTTCTGAGCAGCCTATTACATCAAATAGATACGAAGAACATACTGTGATATCATCCAGTCTTTCCCATTATGTATGGCAGCATGTAATTACAAGGGTTAAAAAAAACCCCCATTGCCCATGAGCACAAATTCCACAAAAAGTCAGCAGAGCCAATGGCACTTAGTTTGATTAGGCCTTTTGATAGATCAACTCTGCTGTCTGCTGCAGAGGTAAAGGATGATAGAGTTCCAGTTGCCCATCTGGAGGTGAAGTGCTGCCTCATGTGGGGTTTGGCAGACCAACATGGTTACTTGTATGTACATGTTTCAGCTCAGTGTGGGCATTTTATGTAACAGTAGCAAGGAAAAAGTCTGAAAAATCTGAGTGTGCCCCTCTTCAACACAGACTGGCAATCCTTGTCTCCACAATTGCTCGTGTTACCAGAAGCTGTAGGTCAGGAGCTTCAAGAGATGTCTTCAAAATGCATCAAAGACCAGGTGTCATTGTTGAAAGTGTTGGCTTTAGTACTTGCTGTAGGCAAATAATGAGTCAGTGCCAGACCTGTGGGAAGCACCTGAGTTTTTGACTTTCTGTGCTTCTCTGCCATCACCTGTTGGGCTTACCTGAAATGATCATTTCATAGCCACAGAATGATTTTCTAAAACACTGTTTACACATCGTACATAAACTAGAGCAGTGTATAATAATATTAAATTACTTTTATTACTATAATTCTGTAGATATGAAAATATTTTGGTTGGAAAAACATCCATCTATCAGGTTCCGGATTTTTAGTATTATCAGAAGGCTACACTTCTTAAAAACGAATACTCCAAACATACATAACCTTCTAAAAAATGTTTCAAAAAATGCTGAGAGTATATATATAATTATTATATACTTGATAAGTATTTGGGGATTTATTAGTTTTGTTTCATTTACATTTCCTAGACTTCATGCATGCTTACCTCCTTTCAGTTAGAGATTACTAACCTGCCGCTTTCATACTTCATGAAAGTATGCATGCAAGAACTTCAGCAAGGTGGGTTTTTGTTTTACCTGTAGTACTAAGAACTACTCTGAGTCTTGGCATCTACATCAAGATTAGGAGACTTAAAGACCTAGTATTTGTTAGTTATCATCATCTCCTGTGATTAAATCCTATTGCAATTACAAAGCTAGGCACAGCATTTATACAACTATATTCTGTAATTAAAAACACCCAACGTACTGGAACTTGGGCATTTTAAAAAGAAATAGTGAATAACTAAACCTTTCACTCATCAGCTCTGTAAGTCCCTGCAAGCCATCAGTTTCTGTAGAGGTATAGAAATTACCTTACCAGCTGCAGCAAATCAGTCTGGGTCTGGTTTCTTTTTGTTTGTTTGCTTGTTTTAAGGGCATAACCTACGCAAGGCTAGTCAGCCTTGTGAATCTGACAGTAGTGCTGACATCCAATTTCAAATGCTCAATGTGGCAGCAACAATAGCTCCTGCTATGCCATCTGGTAATGATCAGATGTTAGTTATTTTTAAAAATGCAGCTAACAGGTATTTGCAGAGCATAATCCATTTAGGCTCCTTTTGTTGAAGATGTGATTAAGAAAAAACAGTTTTAGAAAATTCTTGTGATTTTGAGCTTTTGACATATAAAACAATGGATGGATAGGTGGATATGCTTTTATCTCCAGCTATTTCCTCATCCCCAGCAAAAGAAACAATATCTCTACACATCTTGAATGCATCTTCTTTTTTTTTTTTTGTATAAGGGTGCTTTTGTTTTCCTAGCTGAATAAGGGGGAATAAAGTGTGTCAGCAATGCTTAATATTAAATATGTACCTNTTGGGGATTTATTAGTTTTGTTTCATTTACATTTCCTAGACTTCATGCATGCTTACCTCCTTTCAGTTAGAGATTACTAACCTGCCGCTTTCATACTTCATGAAAGTATGCATGCAAGAACTTCAGCAAGGTGGGTTTTTGTTTTACCTGTAGTACTAAGAACTACTCTGAGTCTTGGCATCTACATCAAGATTAGGAGACTTAAAGACCTAGTATTTGTTAGTTATCATCATCTCCTGTGATTAAATCCTATTGAAATTACAAAGCTAGGCACAGCATTTATGCAACTATATTGTGTCATTAGAAACACCCAACATACTGGAACTTGGACATTTTAAAAAGAAATAGTGAATAACTGAACCTTTCACTCATCAGCTCTGTAAGTCCCTACAAGCCATCAGTTTGTGTAGAGGTATAGAAATTAACTTACCAGGTCCAGCAAATCAGTCTGGGTCTGGTTTCTTTTTGTTTGTTTGCTTGTTTTAAGGGCATAACCTACGCAAGGCTAGTCAGCCTTGTGAATCTGACAGTAGTGCTGACATCCAATTTCAAATGCTCAATGTGGCAGCAACAATAGCTCCTGCTATGCCATCTGGTAATGATCAGATGTTAGTTATTTTTAAAAATGCAGCTAACAGGTATTTGCAGAGCATAATCCATTTAGGCTCCTTTTGTTGAAGATCTGATTAAGAAAAAAAAGATTTAGAAAAATCTTGTGATTTTGAGCTTTTGACATATAAAATGATGGATAGGTGGATATGCTTTTATCTCCAGCTATTTCCTCATCCCCAGCAAAAGAAACAATATCTCTACACATCTTGAATGCATCTTCTTTTTTTTTTTTTTGTATAAGGGTGCTTTTGTTTTCCTAGCTGAATAAGGGGGAATAAAGTGTGTCAGCAATGCTTAATATTAAATATGTACCTCTATCAACATTTTTTGCCATAGTAAAGGGCAGCTTAACCCAAGCAAAAGCAATGCTTTTCTGTCAAATACCATATCATGTAGTCAGGAAAACTGGCACTGACACCATGATTAGTTTGTCCCTCTCACCCTCCCCCTAAAAAGAGATTTGTTGCTGGTGGACATAAGTACTTTTGACATAATTCCTTGCATGACTTGCTAAAGTGCTTGTGCAGAAATTCCCCTTGTAGCAGGTACACTTCTGATTTATTTGACTGCACATTTCTTCAGTATTACGTCTTTTTCTTTGACATATCTAAGCTAAATTTAGACACTATTTGCCTGGCAACTGTTACCTTCTGGGAGGTGATTTATATTACCAATGTAATTCTGGAGGTTGCTCAAACTTCTTATAGAAGAATATCCATAGACAGTGCAGTGTCACAGTCTGAACTGGCCAGATTGTCTCAAGAGCCTGACTATGCTGTCAGATGCTGGATTTCCATCATTACTTTTTTTAGCTGGATTCCCTATACTCACTCTATCTAATTATTCCATCTTACCAGCTTATATAAAATTTATTTTCAACCAAGTTTGATAGAGGGGAAGAAGACAGGTCAAGAACTCAAAGAGCTCAGTGCTCGTCAAATTATATGTGAATTAGCTTCACCTAAGACACTAAAGAAAGGAAGGGGGAAACCAGCTTAATAAATGCCCAGCCTCAGCAGCAATTTCAGGTAGTGTGAACACCATTTTTCAGGAATCTTTATCAACCTGAAATACGGATATAACATGGATTGTAAAATATTCTTCCTGCAGATAAATTTTGGAGGGGATCTGGACTCCAAATTAGGCAAAGTACTTCAGTGTTGAAACAAAAACCCACTAGCATTACTGTGCTAAGATCTGATTCAGTGTCCTTAATGATCTTTAGGAGTTTGCCAGTAAATTCAGCAGACATGATCTGAGTAGGAATGTCAGTATTAGTTATGTGAGACTTGAACATCCTAAATAGGTGTTCCCATCTGTGATTAATAATGCCTGAACATGTTATAAACCTCTCACCATTTATAACTTAGGTTTGGCACACAAGTGGAAGCCAATCTGAGGAAATCTGTTTGCCTTTAAAAATTAAGGCTGTATTTACTTCTTTGAGTTTTCGTGTTCCTTGAGAGCAGAACATTGTGAGGACAGTGGGTTATTACAGGTTTCCATATAGGAATGTAAAAAGATTTTACTGAGTACAGTAGGATGTATGTTAATTTTTGTGACCTGGTCTCATTTCAGATGGAGAGGTTATCTGTCCTGCCCCAGCAGTGTCTTTTGCTGATGACATGTCTCCTAATGGCCTTGGAAGCTGTACCTATAGACATAGATAAGACAAAAGTCAAAGCAGAAGGCCATGTAGAAGGAGAGAAGGTAGAAAATCCAGTAAGTATAAAGAAATTGATCTGATTAAGTGTTTATCCTAATTGTTAGTAATCTGGATATAGCAAACTCCTTTAGAAGGAAACTAATATTCCCCAGAATTGTCATAGTGTGTGCCACCTGTGGGGAGGTTCTGTTTAAATTTGCTCTTTACTTTTTTTCAATGAGCTGCTAAAGATGAGGTGGCACATAGAATTCCCAGCTTACAACAGGAAGACCACACTGTTCCAAAGAGACTTATTTCAAATGATTGGGTGGTGCCTTGGGAAATTCCACTCACTGATTCCAGTTCAGTGTTTCAAATAGAACAGTAACAAATGAATTGCACTGTTTTTAAAAAGCCACACACTATATTAACGTGACAGATGCTTGTGTATTACAAGGATTCCTAATCACTTTTTTCCTCTTCCTTGTCAGTTGCTGAAACAAATGGATCATAAATTGCTATAGGGCAATGATGCAAATCTGAAAAAACAAAGATATGTAGGATAGCATAGTGCCTGTGTTGCTGAGAGTAGTGTGTCAGTTTAATAACTATATTTAAACAAAACTAATTAACTAATCATTTGTCAGTATATTCATACCTCAATTTCCCTTTTTTTTTTTCCCTTTTTTTAAAGGATACAGGACTTTATTATGATGAATATCTCAGGCAAGTAATAGATGTCTTGGAAACTGATAAGCATTTCAGGGAGAAACTCCAGACTGCTGACATAGAGGAAATAAAGGTAGGTTCAAAAAAAAAGAGTAAAATTGAGGTTAATGAAATCCATAATCATGAGCCATGTATGTTGTATTCTTTCTTCCTTTAGTTCCTGGCTCTAGGTGGTGGCTGTTGTGCACTGCCCCTTCAGGAGCTAGAAATTTATAGGAGTAGGAAAGGATGAGCAGGAAACAGTCTGAAGTGAGAGACTGAGGAGATCCTGCCTTTTGTGTTTCCTTTAAATCCCTCATGTTGCTGTTGGCAACTTGTGGCTTCTTTTCATATCTAGTGTCACCTTGGAGGTTCCATTTCCAGATTCTTGCAATACACATTGGTGGCTGCTGCTGCCTTGTACCTTCCCTCAAGCCTAACAGCCCTCCTTGAATGGATGAGGCGCTTTTTGTGCTTCACACAGTTCTTTTGAACTCAATTGAGAATATTTGATCAAGAAATTTGTCACAAATGTTATTAGGCATTGCTCCTTCAAGGTTATGGTCTTGCTCTTTGGAGGAGCAAGACACTCAGAAATTCTCTTTTCAGAAAGCTTTTGGGATTCCTCTCTGTTTCCATAACCATAGGCATAAAAATTTTGAGTCTGCTGTTTGAAAAAATGTTGAGATTCTTACAGTATTGCCAGAGACTGCCATTAGTCTGCTGTCTTGCAGCTTATGTCTAATGGGAGTCCTAAAGGCTGCTTTTTTCTAGTATTTATACGTAACTTCTTTGGTTTTTGACAGAGTGGAAAGCTCAGCAGAGAGCTCGATTTAGTAAGCCACCATGTGAGGACACGGCTAGATGAATTAAAAAGACAAGAGGTAGCAAGATTAAGAATGTTAATTAAAGCTAAAATGGATTCTGTTCAAGGTAAGAATAAAGAATTTATCTAGGTGAGTTAACAAGGTGGAATTATGTTAGAGAAATGTCAAAGTCCAGCAGTTGTGCATTGTTTGTTGTCACTAATAATGACTAAGCTGAGAGTGAGTGTCCTTTCTGAGCTGGCCTGGAGCCATTAAAGATCTGTCTTTATAGGAAACTGGGGAGAAGAGAAAAAACATCTCTGTTTTATAAATAACTGAACTTGTTTCTGTCAGTGGATTTTTCAGATGCTTCTACCTCTTATTTTCGACCTCTTATTTTTGTAATGCATCAATTCATATATTACTCACAGAGAACAACATGCCACAGCATTTAACATCCTTAGGGGGTAGAAAATGATTTTTTTTTGTCAGTATTTTATTCTTATAAAGATGTTTGCAAGTTTTCGAGGGGGATCCCATGAAACTGAATACATAATGTATCAAATTAAAATACTCCTAGGGTAAGGATCTGTCTTGCAGGCTAAGCTGAATTTAGATGTGGCGAATAGACTGAAGAAGTGTGCATGTGCAAATAAATGTTTATGGGGATGTTGCTCGTGTTGCAGACAAGCAGTCCGGTGACAGCATGGTGACATTCACAGCTAGGTGACAGCAGCTAATGATACCTGGCTGTGTACACAGTTGTTTTATGTACTGTGAAGTTTAATGGACTGATTACTTCTAGCCCTCTCTACTTTCATAAATCAACAGCAACTAACAGAATGTGCTTTAGAAAAATAATTCCCCCCAACAACTCAGATCTTACCATGTAAATGTGAGATCTCACATTTGGGAACAATTATTGCAGTTCAGAATATTCAGATGAGTAATAAGATGTAAAAACATTTGCAAAGTTTATAGTCAGCTTTGCCCATGAGTACTTCACATCGTATACAAGTATGGCCAGATAACCTATAAAATACAGCTGCATCTACACACCTAGACAACATCTTGGAATATGGACAGGGAGCATTATAGCAGCAGCAGGCAGAGTGACTTGATTTCCTTTTAATTGCTTTGGTAATCTTTTCTCTATAACACCACTTAGTCTTCTGTCTGATCTACAAAAAGAAAAAAAAGGCACACAAACCCCTCCTCTTTTCTTTCCTCTCAGCTGGATCAGGTTTAAAAAACCCCAGACAACCAGATCTGAGATTATATTCTGCATATATTCAGTCCTTACCCAGATGTGTTTTTAAACATTTTCACCAAGATCCTACTTGACTGAAGAATGTTAGGAGTTGGGTCTCAGATCATAACAGTAATGTGGCAAGTAAATAGTGTCAAATAGAATAAATCTTTTCCCCTAAATGTAAGAAATGGAGAAAAAATGGGTTTGGGGGCTGGTTTATTAGTGTTTGTTGGTTTTGCTTAAGTCTATTATTACACTTCTAAAAATGTTTCAAACACAGACAGAGGCACATATATTTAAACCAAAATTATGATCTCACCAGGGAGGAATGATAGTTGAAATCTGCCCTGGCTAGTGTTTGCTGTTTTGTGTTAATACAAACACACCATTGATTGTAAAGCAGATCGTTTGTGAAAGAACAGTATGTTCATAATTGTGTTTTCCATTTTTTTAAGCAAATAAAATATTCTTTGCTAAGCCATCTAGTAGAAGCTTGTCACAATTGTTGTACTTAACATATCAAAGCAGACAGTTCTTAAGAGAATGTTATTATGTAGCATTAGTGTTCAGAGACCATGGTAACAGCTAGAAAAGCTTGTGTTTAATTGTTAGTGCATTGTGTGTTGATATTGGTGGGTATCACTCCTGTCATGAAGAAGAGAAAATGTTTCCAACTTTTAGACACAAGACCTGACTCTCCACTGTCTTGCACTTTTTTCCACAAATGAAGTTTGAGTATCTGCTTATTTGATTTGATGCAATTTTACACTATATTGTACATAAACCTTTGGCCAAATGTGTGTCATTTGCAAAATGTCCAGGGCAGTAGAAGAGTTGGACTTCTCCCCATGCAGGAAAACTATGCAAGTTGTAACCTTTGATAGAGCACAATTTCAACTATTTCATTTATGTAAAAGAGAATGAAATGTATTTTTTAGTTTGCAAATTGATCATACTTTCCCTTGCTGAAACAGAAGCAGTAATTTGTGCATGTAAAATGCTTAAGCTCCCATATGAAAGATGTGTTGATTTTGCTGGATTTCAAACTTATTTTAAAGTTTTACATGTTTAACTTTTCTTCCAGACACTGGTATAGACCATCAGGCTCTCCTTAAGCAGTTTGAGCACCTGAACCATCAGAATCCTGACACCTTTGAACCTAAAGACTTGGATATGCTGATCAAAGCAGTGAGTGCCACATATGAACCACTGTGGGGGGCTGGGGTTTTAATTATTATGCTTTTTACCTGTCCTTTCCTATATACCACATTTTGCTTTGGGTATTTAAGTGTTCTTAGCTTTGAAATTGTTTTTTAAAACATACAGTGAATCTGAAAAGTAAAATGTAAATACTGGAGAGACAGTATCAAGTGTAAGCATGTTACTTTGAAAAGAACTACCAAAACATGCTTTAGTACCTTGGCCTGTATGAAAATGACATATCTTTAAACTGTGTACAAAAACTTGTCAGGAATTCTCCTCTGATACCCTTTCTCTCCATTTAATTGTTTGAGGTTTTTTTTAATTTAATCTGTATTAAGCTTCTGCAAAACAAGTCCCATTGTTAATGAAGGCACTTTTGTCATTAAACTGTAGGATGAGCTACAAATGTTCTTATTCTGAAGTGATCAAGGAGTTAATGGTACCATTAGCATAGGACTTGATTAACTTGAGTTCATTCATTACTCACTGATTAGAAAGGACACGTTGATGCCTTCTTACAGCACCGTGTAATTGCAGAAATTGTCCAGCAGATGAACCTTTACAAATTAATTTCTGTGAAAATGACAGAGGGAGGGGAGATGTTTCTGCATCACTGTCATGTGAAAGGAACCCCCAGCCAATCTGCTGTGAATGGCAAAGTGGCCAGCCTTGCCCACAGACCTGAACAATACAGTGTTTTTAATGTCAGATTATGTTATGTAATCATATGTCTGCATATATCCATATTTTTAGGCTACAAGTGACCTGGAAAACTATGATAAGACTCGGCATGAGGAGTTCAAGAAATACGAGATGATGAAAGAGCACGAGAGGAGAGAGTACTTAAAAACACTGGATGAAGAAAAGAGGAAGCGAGAAGAATCCAAATTTGAGGAGATGAAGAAAAAACATGGAGATCACCCTAAAGTTCACCATCCTGTAAGGCCACAGCCTGTTCTTACACGACTGAGTGTGAGCTTTCCTTTCCAGAGAGAAACAGCTAATACACAGAAGGGTATATTTTGTTTGTTGTCATCATTTGCCTCCTCTCACTGCCATGGGAGCAGAGTGGGCACAATGCTGAGAGCATTACAAACCCCACTGTATAAACCCAATTCTTTCTGTACAGATGTGCTGTTTGCTGCCAGAATTCTTACTTACAAAGACACTGAAACTCATGAGGAAGAAGCCACAACGGTATTCAAAACTGTAGGGATGCCTTCATGGTATGCCTGGCCTGCAAGGAGCTGCATCTCAGTGCCATTTGCTCTAGGGAAGGCAAAATAATTCAGCTCCCTTCAGCTGTTGTTTCTGGCTGGGGCTGTGTGGCCATGATTGATTATTACAGGTGCTCCTTTCCACAGAATATACATTTCTTTTATACTCCCTCTTTCCCTGGGCCTTTCTGTCTAATGAAAGTATTAGACTTGACCAAAAGGGAATGAAAGAAAATGCCACTGATTCCATTTGCCACATGACTAACCAGCAAATAAAGCAAGCCTTTCAGAGAAACTATAATGCAAAGGTAATGCAGGGAAATTACGCTAAATTGTCTTTTGAATAGTTTTTCTTTGTAACCAATCTATAGGGGAGCAAAGATCAACTGAAAGAGGTGTGGGAAGAAGCAGATGGACTAGATCCTAATGAATTTGACCCCAAAACATTTTTCAAATTGCACGGTAAGAGGTTTAGTTTTAATCTAATGAACAAGTGAAGTGACTTTGTTATGTTCTGCTGAGGACAAGTTTGTCGTATGTTAGGATGAAGTCCTACGGCTCAAGCAACTTGGATGAATCTGCATAGTACAAAGGAGAAAATATTTGTTACTGTTTGTAAATTTCGTGCGATGTTTTAAATGGAGTTTAAAATTTTAAAACATTTAGAGTTTTGTTTAACTACCCCTGAAATCATACAGGCAAAACCCAGTAGTGATTCCTTAGGGAAGTATGGGTACTTAGAGGGCTGTCCATGTCTATAACTTTGCTTGCACAATATGCACTGGGAATAAATCCTCAGATATTTGTGTAGGGGCAAAACCTGCTTTCTCATCATCTCTGCAGATAAGTACCAGACACCCCTAATCTTTGGAGTGGTCATAGAAGGGCCAAGCCTCTTCAGAAGTTGGAAGATTCCCTTGATAAAACAAAAACTCCTCTAATCCTGCCTCTAGATTTCTGAGGAATGGGCAGCTAGAAACAATAAGGAGTAGCAGAGATAAGGATGCACCTCAATGAATATCTTGCTTTACATGTGATTATGTCACTTTGTAACCTTATGTTCTGAAATTGTTAAATACTTCATCATAAAGGACCCCTTAAAGTAGGTCCTGCCTGGCACTAGGCTGCAAAAGGTTGAACAGTACCCAGAATTTGAGTAACCTCAAAGATGATGATTTAGATGCCGAAGAGTGTTCTAGTTTGTGTCTAAACTTTTATCTTAGTTTATAAAATATATAATAAGTATGTGTTACAGAATCATAGAATGGTTTGGGTCTGAAGGGACCTTAATGATCATCTAGTTAAAGTTACTAAATCTTACCTCTTCTTTCTAGAAAGAGATTTTGAAAGATAGCTTTCTGAAAGTTTTTGGTAGCTTATTTGTGCAAAACCTAACAAAACAGAAATAGCTGAAATCACCTTTTGCTTAGAGCTTAGTATATAGAAAACTTTGTAGCAATAACACAAAAATACTGGCTCATAATTTGAAGTAGACATTCTCTTTCCATTTCAGAGATAGTATAGCAGTATTCAGGGCACAATGTAGGATAAAAAAATGCATCATTAATTATCAAGTATTCACCTCTCTGCATTTGTCATGAAAAGTCATTTTACATTTATCTCAAGTGCTGCATGTTTCTATAGATTTTCATGTAATTCTTTAATTTGTTTTGAGAGTCATATTGTCAGTTAAAGTTTCTCTGCAGTCTCATTGCTCCTGAGTCTAATTACAAATTTAGTGGTTAAATGAGGACAACTTGTTCTCAGCAATATTTTTTGGCAGTTGCACTCTGCGCAATCCTGTGGTGACCTATTTCAGTTTGCTAATCTTAGGAGTAGAGAGATTGCTCCAGACTTGTCCAACCAACCAAAACTGGCAATACACTCCAGCCAATGCCTGATAAAAAACTCAACAGAAGAAACAACCTATGTAACCAGCATCTTGTTAAATGAGATATGTACACTGATCCTTACTTAACTCTTGGAGATCTATTATGTGTATGATTTCCTATATGTACTCAACTTATATTTTTAAAACTTCTTTTTGTAGATGTCAATAATGATGGTTTCCTGGATGAGCAAGAATTAGAAGCTCTATTTACTAAAGAGGTAAAAAAAATATTCAGAGGTTTACTTCTTTCAGTAAATGGTTACAGGGATGTCTGTTTTTCCCAAGTATATTTGGGGGCTTTGGACTACAAAATAAGAGTATTCATGCTGAGTTTCGTGCATCCTTAATATTTCTACTAAAGTGTAAAAGCTATCAGCAGGCAAAATAAAGTAGTTGAAGCATCAGAGATCTAGTGCTCATGTATTTCTCTGCCCCAGGCTTGTTGAAGATTCTGTAACTAATCTGCAGGATAGATATTACCTGTGTAAATTGAAGTGTAGAGAGCTGCTCTCCTGCTCTGCCTACATGTAGCCTGGTAGAGGTTCTGAAGCTGGGCACCTGTGCTCATTCAGTGTTTATCAACAAGTCTGATGAGAAAAAAGGTCATACTTTGTGACTTGGCTCA
Source organism: Drymodes brunneopygia (assembly GCA_013400955.1). Classification (NCBI taxonomy): domain Eukaryota; kingdom Metazoa; phylum Chordata; class Aves; order Passeriformes; family Petroicidae; genus Drymodes; species Drymodes brunneopygia. Next base: position 44,744 of record VZTZ01024233.1, on the reverse strand, counting down.
GGGATAGCACTGTAGATGTGGCTACAGAAATTTCATGTGTTTTGTACCTGGCTAGTTTGAAGCTCATGTACATCTGATCAAGTAGAGAGGCTTTTAGTTTCTTTAAGCCTTGGTTTGCTGTCTGTGAAAATGCAACTGTGGTACAATAATTTGCCATAATCTCCTTCACTACAATGAAGATACAGTGCAGTCTTTTTTGACAGATGTCTCACTATTTTATAGTTTTGCAGTGTAAAAACTAATAGCCTTGGGCCTTAATGTTACCTGTGTCTGGGCAAGTGAAGCTCAGTGCCTGAGAAACCCAAGTAGAAGCAAATAAGCATGAACTCTTCAGAAAGACATTGTGCAAGAAGAGAAGTGAACCATTAAATTTGGCACTGAATTTGTTTTGTGATATCCTGAATGCTTACGGGGTCAGCTGCATGCCCTGGTGAAAAAGCCAGTCTCTCCCATTCCAGAAACCACGTGGAAGCTCTGCCTGCTTTGAATCAAATGTAGGATCAGCCTGTGCACACTGAGGTCAACTTTACTGTAACATCCACAGCACTGAATTGTAGCAGACCACATGAATTAACTGAAAACTTCATTCTTAAGAAAGAAAGGCTCACTTGTTGCTTAAATACTGTGCTGAAAGAGAAAAATTGCACACACAGAGCAACATCTCACATCACTTTTCCAGATATGCTCTGCCATTAGAATGAGCAACCTTTTCTTCAAACTAACATGTACTAATTTTAAATTTCAGTTAGAAAAGGTTTATGATCCCAAGAATGAAGAGGACGACATGGTTGAAATGGAAGAAGAAAGGCTGAGAATGAGAGAACATGTAATGAATGAGGTGGGGGCTGATTTCCTTCTGTGTTCAAAAAATACAGTTCTCCTAACACGAAGTGTTGTCCAAGTGCAGCAGAAAGCGATGGGCTGTCACATTGATTGCTGCTTGTGCTGGGATTCATGTCAAGTTGCAATTCTCAAGCCCTATCCCTGTATTCTGGTGTCATGCCTGCTGACAAGTTTTTATTTAAGGAGTTCCAGAGAAGGAATTGTGCTATAGCCTCGGTTTTTTGCAGATTACTGAGATTCAATAGAAATTCCTTGTGGATTGTGTGTCAGACAGGGGAGACTCTAAATGTGCTTTGGCACTTGGCAGATGGGAAGATTCAGGTGTAAGAAGAGGGAGTAGAGCAATGTCTTCTTTCATATAGCTCAGCTTTGGCCCTTTAAAAGGGGGCTCAGAGCTCGAGACACCTGTGAAAGTGAAAACCTTCTCTGGGTCTGATGGGTTTTCAGCTCAGGAGACACTGGAATGGAAAGGAGGTGTTTTGAACCATGGTGTTTTCCACCCATAATATTTCTGTATTCCTTAAACTTGAAGAACAGAGCAAGCCTGGTCATCCATTAGTCATAAAGGGAAGCATTTCCTCCCTTCCCCTTAAAGGATTCTGAGACAATTCAGTTGGGTGGGATTTTTGTTTTTCAAAACCTCCCCCTCCAACAGTGGAGATAATTTTGTAACTGTGAGTCAGAGTAGTTACCAGAAAGCTACAAAGCATTTTTCTCAAAAAAAAAATACATTCCACTATTAGTGTTGGTACTGTGAACACAAATGTTTCCAATAAAGCTAGTGAATTTTGAAGTAAAATGTCAGGATTTACTTTTTAGTTCTATTTTTGTTAAGCTACATAAGCTGCTGAGAGAAGTTTTCAGAAAGTGTTGTGGCATGCCCTTGAAAATGGGACATTTAAAAAAATTTTAAATGGTTATATTTGATTGATGAAATTAAAACACTAGCTCCACCAAAACATGTCCTTTAGATTCAGCTTAATTTTTTGCTTCAAATAGGTTGACATCAACAAGGATCGGCTAGTGACTTTGGAAGAGTTCCTGCGAGCTACAGAGAAAAAGGAATTTTTGGAGCCAGATAGCTGGGAGGTAATGCAAACGTGTTCCAAGTACAACATACAGCACCATTACCAGCACTTGGAGCAGGAAAGCAAACGGCGTGCCTGTGACCTTTGGTTTTTTTCAGCTCTGCTTTGGTATGTGTGTGTTAAGCCCCTCAGCTGAACGCTGCCTTCAGCTGCAGCAGACTAATGTAATGCAGATGTGAACTCCACCAGCGGAAAAGGTCTGGCGCCACCCCGGGGATTCGGGAAGAGCTTTTCACACGTGCTTTTCAAATGGAAATGGACATTCTGTTTAAGAATCACTTCAAAGGGAAGATAAGAGCTCAGCCAGAAGAAAGCGGAGATTTTTCTCTTATGTCTAAATCTGTAGTAGAGCTTTATAGAGCAAATAGCTGAGAAATGGCTGTTTTGCTGTTTTCATTGAGTGTACACAGTGTCATGTCTCACTGTTTTGTTCTGAGGGTATTTTAGAGAACTGTTGAATTTCAATAAGAAAATAATAAAAAGTACACATGCTTTCCTGGCTAAGTATTCACACTTGTATGTATTTTCTTGCAGACACTAGATCAACTGCAGCTCTTCACTGAGGATGAGCTGAAGGAATTTGAAAATCACATTTCCCAGCAGGAAGATGAACTTAGAAAGAAGGCAGAAGAACTTCAGAAACAGAAGGAAGAGCTACAGAGGCAGCACGACCAGCTTCAGGCTCAGAAACAAGAGCTTCAGCAGGTACATGTAGGATGGCATATTTTTGTTTTCCCCTTTTTTCTGTCCTTACATGTGTAATGGCTCATGACAATCCCCAGCTCTGGAGATTTACCTTGATTTCTCATGAGTCCCAGCTGAATTCTAAACTGATGGTACCACAGCAAAACATAGTCTGGTGTTCAGAATTAAAGCAGCTCAGCAGTATGCCCACAAGGAAAGACCTTATATATCTGCAAAATTTGGTTTAGGTGTATTCATTTATGTCATATCAGACAGAGCTGACAAATCCAAGTTTTTCAACTGATGTATTTTATTTTTCCCCAGGTTGTAAAACAGATGGAACAAAAGAAACTACAGCAAGGAAACCTTCCTGCAGGACCAGGTGGAGAACTGAAAATCCAGCCTCGTATGTATCTTTTTGTGTACATACACAACCTTTAACATCTGCCATGTAAAAGTCATTACCTCCATATTTTCTGTTAAAACTAGTAACTTAATGCAGCTTTAATGACCTCTGGAGAGAGGTTCACTAACCTGTCTTTAAGAGGGAAGTTTATAACTCTTCTAAGTACTCCTGAAATCTCACTGCTTTTAAGTCCATAGTAAGAAACCAGAGCTCTAACACATGGCATCCAATGGGCAGAGAAGGAGGATTGTGTTGTATTAGTCTAAAATACTGAGATCTAGGGTATCCAGGATTTCTGAGCATCCAGGGAAGAACAGAGACTTACAAAAGACCAGGTCTGTCTCGTGATCTATGGCTGCACTGCAGTCTCAGGCTGCAGAACAAATCAAAGCATTTAAAATCCTCAGTGGGCAGTTTAGCAGCAACTGCATGCAGCATGGCACAAAAAGTTAGTCTTGAGCAGTGTGAATGATCAATTGCTTCAACACCCTCAGGGAGAAGGCAGTGCACAATAAATCGCTGCATTTGATCAGTGGTGGCTGCAAAACAGTCAGGTATATATAGCACTGTTTATCCATAGCAGATTGCCTGTTTCCTTTGTGCTTCAAAGGGGCTCTGCTGCCCCCTGCATCCTAAATTAGCTTTTTCTTTCTCTCTAGAAAGGTTGAAACTGTGCTGGCTTTATTAGCTTCCATGTTCATGTGCTGGCATGATCTGTGAATCTCAAGAACTTCTTGACATTCATCTCAAATAAAAGGTTCAGATCTATCCAGGCAGCCTTTTGAATACTAGGAGCTCTTAACTGCTCCTGCAGGGCCAACAGAGGAATTTCAAACCTCAGGAGCTGTGTTCAGTGATTACAGCTTACTTTGTTGGGTACCCTGAAATTCTGCCCACTCAGTTCTGTGAAGGGAAATGAGGAGATTTCAGAACCCATTTAATTCTGTCTTTTATTTGCTTTGAAACTGCCTGTGGGTAACTTCATTTTATGATCCTTCATTCCAAGAGCCTAAATTCCCCTCACCTTCAGCAAAACCATCATGTGTGATTGCAGATGATCCACCTTTTGATACTGGCAATATTGTTGCAGATACTGTTCTTAACACACGTATTATGTAAAATCACTTTGTAAAGTCATATAATTAGTTGTCATGAGAATTCATTATATTGGCCAGAACTCATTCACTGAATCAAGAATATGCAAGCAGACACTATTTTAAATCTATAGACCACTGGAGCTACTAAGAGTAATTCAAGGAAAAAAAAAATCCAGAAATGGAGCTGCATGTTCTGAAATCTTCATCAAACTATAAAAATTAGTATTACTCAAATGTAGGCAAAGGGAGAACATTGTAAGTACTGATGTAGTAAGGAGTAACATACAGGAGCAAGTTATTAATTATTTGTTTTTCAATCTTCCCGTATTAGGATTAAAGATCTCAAAAACATGGTATATTTCAGAAAGAACAGTGTGTTATGCAAGTGAGAGTATTTCACAGAAAGCAGAAACAACTTGTAATATAAGAGGTACCACTGACTAATAGAGCAGTCTGTTGGGTAATCTCAATCCATTGTTAGGCACACAGAAAACTCTTGATTCCATTTGTAAAGCAGAAAACACAAGGTTTTGTTTGAGTGTCCCTATGCTAGAAACTTTGATTTAGAGAATTCTCACATTTTACTGAGAAGTTACAGATGGTTCTCTTCTTATTTTACAGCTGGTGAGCACAAAGCTGGAGATGCACCAAAACACCCAGCAGGAGGTGATCAGCCTTTACCTCCAGGACATGTCCAAGAACCAGCTGTCAGAACTGATCAAGTTCACCCTTAACCACTCGTGCCTCAACTTTATAGCATCTTTGTTATTTGGGGTGGGGAAGGGGTGGGGGGTACAGGAAATCAGAGTGAAATATGAACTTTCTCCCTCAGACTGTAAAATCATTGGGAATGTTAGAGGTGGATTATTGGTCAGATTTGATTTATAAGTTAAACTAATTTTCTTTCCAGTGCATCAGTGTGAAACACAAGGGGATCATGTAGAGGCTATAATAGAGGAGGAAATTAAGGGAAGCATTAATACTAAAATTTTTTATGGCCAGGGGACTGTTGAATTCTCCCCTGACAAAGTGGGAAGAGATGTCTGCCATTCTGTGTTTGGGCATGAATCAGAATCTTCTCAAAGAGGAAACAGGGAACAGGCCTGAATGTTAAGTTAGGTCCAGTTTGATGTAGAAACTCTTTCCAGAAATGCTGAAAAGCAAAAGATGAGGAAACAAAGACCATAGATAAAGGCCTATTTCCAGCACTACCAAACCCTTTCTTCTTTGAAACCACATAAAAATCAAATTTGTTAATCACAGAAAATTTGCACTTTCTAAAATTTAGACATAGCAAAGAATTATGTGGAACAGTGAATATTTTTCATGTTTACAGAAACCTAAGAATTTCACTGAAAGCCTTCAAAAGGAATACTGTACTTGTAGTGTATTGATCTGAACCGTCCTCCTTGTTGAGATGAATTCTGTGTAGCAGTTGAAAGCTCAACTGGCCCTTGGGACAATACTTTTGTTCCCATTTCTTTCATCAGATGCCAGCTGATCTCAAAATTTTGCATGTTATTAAGTAAGCTTTTTATGTTGATGGAAATATTGTGCAAAACAGAACAAGACTCATTGTCTTCTTCTGTGCAGATGATCCTACCTCCTACAATAAAACCCAGTTTTTCAAAGTGCACCATGTGCTTCAGAGAGCTCTTCTCAGACAAGAATCTGGGATGTGTTAAGGGTCTCACTATTGACTCTCATGAGTCTTTCAGCAGTTGGTCTAAGGTTGTGAAGTGTCCTAAGCCAGGGATGCTACCTGATTGTATTATTTTGGTATTGAACCAGGACAGGTCCCTAGTGTTGCAAGCCAAGATTTTACAAGAGCAAGTTGATTTTCATGTCAGTTTTATTATGATGCTGAAAAGTTGTGCCAGTGTTCCTTGCTTCTCATTCATTTCAAACTGAAACTATCCCAAAGTGTAAACCCTGTGTGGATTTCCTTGTTTGCTTGGGTTTTTGTGGTTGCTTTTTTAGTTTGTTTTGTGTTTTAAACACAGATTGTTCTGGTTGTATAGTGCTGGCTTTGAACGGAGACACACACCTCTGCTAGCATCCTTTACATTTCCTTCCTGTTCTGGGGCTAACTGCTGACAGTGGCATTAAAAGAGATATTTTGGGGTTTGAGCAAAAAACCAGAAACATGCCTCTGTTAGAGAAAGATGTTCCTTTCAGAATAAGACTTGAATATTTTAGGCAAGCTCAAAAAAAACCAGACAGCAGTTGCTAACATTTTGTATTGACATTTGGGAAATTTCTCACTCTGAAGAACCTTGATTGATGGAAGCCAGGCACATTCCTTCCATGCTCAAGGCTTCTTCCATCAGACCTGGGCATATTCATGTTCTCCACACAATGCAGCAGAAGTCAGTGTCAGAACAGATTAGGTCTCTATCTATTTTATCCCGTAAGTTTTCGTGTTACATTTCCTTCATTTATACCACTCAATTTGACTTATTTTACCTTTTCTTTTTGTTCTTTATGCAGGTAGATTACATTTTTAGTTTGCAAGACCATTGTCTCCACTATTAGTCATTTCTATGCAATTCTAACACCAGTTTGATTTTGTCTTTGTCTGGAGACTGAAGTATCTTTCAACAGCCTCATCTGTTTGCAGAGAGGCCCAGACATAGTTACAGCTACATGAAGTTTCTCTGGGCGCAGCCCTAGCTTTGGGGTTGTAGCCTGATAATGGGTAACAGGGTAAGGAGGGAAACAAAGAGGAAATTATTCAAATGTCATGGTAAAGGCAAGGGGAATTTTACTGTGTTTTCTCCATCCCATGTGAAAGTTCACTGAGGGCCAGTGATACAGCCACAGATGTTTGTAGAGATTCAAGGACTGAAACCTTTGGTGTGAAGGCATTTCTACCACACAAATCATTCCTTCAGGCTACTTTTGCCTCCTACCAAATGCCATTAAATGTCATGATGGCTTTGTAATGTAATGCTCAAGCTTCAGTTTGGGTGCAGCCTCTCACATTTGATTGTAAGGTCCTGACTCTGCTGTTGGCAATTGTCCCCCTTATCCCATTTACTTGGAAGCATCCAGAGTTTTGTAAAGAATTATTGTAACTGGGGAAGTAGAAAGCTATAACCACAGAGAAATAAGGGATTGGAATATCATGGGTGCAAGTGCTTATGCCTGTATTCTGCTTTCTATTTAGGAGGTGATTACAACAACACTGTATCTAACTTTATATAGACACCAGTTAGACCACAAAGATGCAGAGATTCGGTTTTCTACTTGGCTGGGATTTTGGTAGGAGGATGAAGGGGTAAAATTTGGTTAATGTTGTACAAATTCATATCTCTGGTGCAATATATGTAAAAAAAAAAAAAGAAGAAAGCCCCACTCTGTACTTTGTATAGATTAGTTTTTAAACTGGATTAAACTGAAACTCAGCACAGTGACACAGGTTTAGTGTTTTATTTTTAGTGGGTGGGCAGGAGGTGGGTTTGTATTCATAGAATCAGTGGCCTGGGTGGGAAGGGACCTTAAAGATCACTTCGTTCCAAGCTCCCTGCAATGGACAGGGACACCTTTCCCAAGACCAGGTTGTTCAGAGCTCCATCCAACCTGGCCTTGAACACTTCCAGGAATGGGGCATCCACAATTTCTCTGGGCAACCTGTGCCAGTGTCTCACCATCCTCACAGTAAATAATTTCTTCCTGATATTTAACCTAATATCTAATCTAATTCTGCCTATTTAGTTTGATGCCATTTCCCGCTTGTCCTGTCACTAACTGTCCTTGTAAAAGTCTCTCTCCATCTTTCTCATGGGGTCCCTTCAGGTAGTGACAGGCCATAGTTAGGTCACCCTGAAGCCTCCTTGGGAGTCCTTCCTGTTTGCCCTCCACTGCTTGCTTTCTGGAAAGATGTGAATTTAAAATAAGATGTAAGAGATCTTGTGTTCTTCCCTGGCAGCAGCTGCCTCACTGCAGTAGCTGTTCACTAATTAGGTACTCGAGTGCTCAATTTTCTATATTCACAAAAATACAAACCAAACTAATTAAAATCCTACTGTGCCACAGCATTACAAACTCATAGCACCACCCCACATTTCCCTGACTTGTTCACATTCAAAACAGAAATCCCAAAGAAGGTGAAGCACCTGTGGGCTTAGTAACATATTTTTCTATAGGTTGCATTCTGTGCCTAGATTTTACATTCACAGTCAGGTGTTGGCCACTTCAGGATGTGACAATGGCTGGGGCAAGGTGTCTCTTGTCATCCACAGGATCTGATGCCAGATCCAGCCACATTAAAATGTTCCATCTTGTAAATGTACCTGGATTAGGAAAAATATGGTATATGGTAGGGTTTTGTAAAGAAATGAAGCTTTGAACTGGGGCTTGTCCTTTGGTGATTTATGCCAAAGTGGGTAGCAGATGTCAAGAGCTGTCCCTAAGGTTGGTCCCAGTTGTACCAAGGCTGGGAAATGAAAGTTCCTTTTGAAAACAGCAACATTGACTATAGTTTAGTTATATTTCTAAAAATGAATTGTTTATTTTTACATAATGAGAAAAGAGGGAATGAGTTTGAGTCCTGTAATTTATGCATCCACAGACAGCAAATATCAAAACCATCTACAGTTACCCTAATGTTACCTAATGCCTTAAAAAGCTACGCTTGCAGAATCAGGCTATATCCAATAGTAACAGTTTTTATAATATTAAAAACTATGCTAAATAACACCCTACCTAATTTTTCAGAGATAACGCAGTTTCTAAACCTGGTGTGTTTTTCAGTGACAAAGGCAGGGATAGAGCAGCACACCTTTGTAAAGAATTGGCCTCTCCATTCTTTGCCTGTTTTTCATCAATTCAAGCAGCGGTGAGTCTGAGTGACTGCACAGCAATCGCTGCTCAGTCCCTGTGCACACAATCCGTATTTACTCAAACGTGTGTTTCCTTAAACACACAATAGCTCACAGCTGGTATCCCCCAGATACTGCCCAGGGAGCCATTTCTGTGTTAGAGAAGGTGCCGGTGCATAGAATGCCCCGAGTGTCCCCTTCAAGCTCTCGTTTCACACCCTCTCTCGCTATCTTATCCTTGCTGTTAATAATAAATACACTGGGGAGAGGGCTCCCATTTGTGTGCTCCCTGTCACGGGGACGTGGCAGACAACGGGATGGAGGCTCAGGCAGCCCTCTCAACTCCACTCTGCTCATCCCAGGCTATCCCAATTCCCAAACCCAGGAGGAGCAGAGGCTGAGTGTCCATCCCTGGAGCAGAGCCCTCAGCACACTCCCGTGCTCAGAATCACCATTCACAGCAAGGCACGGCACGCCGCTGCAGCGCTGAGCGGAGCTCCTGAGCCCACGCCAGTCCCGCAGGCTGGGCACACCCTGCCAGGGCTTTCAGTGCCGCGGAGAAGTGATCCAACATCTGTTAAAACTCTCAAGGATTTCTCACCTAACAAGCACTCAGAGTTGCACACCATCTCCTCACTAGAGGGAGTCTCAAGACAAGGATTACCGAGCCCTCTCCGGTGCTCATTAAGAAGCAGGGTGGTGGCATAATAAAATAAGATGTTGAAAAAGGAATGATCCCTCAAAAGCCAAACAACAGCAGCTGCCATGTTCCAAAAGGGCTTTTTTTTCCCCCTTATATTTTGCTGTTTCCTTTTGAAGGAGACGCTGAAAGTGCAAATGAGCACTAAGCTAAGGATGTTCTTCATTAATAGACACCTCTGTACCAGGCTTCATCTCCCAGTGCAGTACACCACAACTGGGGAACAACATGAGGATTAGCTGGTATGTAACACCCCAAGATACTGACCGTGAAAAGCTACTGTTTACATTTACAGCTTGAAAACACAGTCCTAGAGTAGGATCCTATGTGTTACTGAAACAAAAAAGGCAATGCCTGTACTATTTCTGGAGGAAACAGGATTGTACAGGCACCAGCTCAAGAAACACCTTCTTTGGAGGCAAATGCAATTTGATATTTTTTCCCCCAGGAGTTCTAAAGGTAAAATTTGCATATATTAAAGTCATCTTAGGGATGCTGCTTCACTTGGTGTCTGAAGGTTCCAGGGAAGTGTGATCACCAATGAACAGCCAAGAAAACTCACAAAAATCATCCTGTTAAATATGAGAATTCAGATCAAGGAATAAGTAGTTGCCATCCAGGCACACCTTACATTTATAGGCAGAGTTTCCCTGTATCCCTGGTTTAATCGTCTGTGTTCAGTGTCATGCTGCTCACTGCATATGAAGCCATGGCTCAATTTCAACTACAATAATTTCATAATTCTTAGCCTAAAAACCCTCTTTCTATGCATTTTATTTTTTAACAAGAGGAAAATTAAGTGCTGTAAATATTCATTTATTTGTGTTCACTGAGTATTATAAAATGTAAGGGAACTTAAAAAGTCACATACACTTATCCATAATCTAAATAACTATCTGTATTTTACTTTCTACCTTGTTTTCAGGCGAGAAAAATAACCAGTCAGTTATTCATCCTGATGAGTAGATTTAGTTCAATCTACAATATCACCATAATAGTCTTTATTAATTTATCTATTAATTATTTACAGGTCCCAAGTTGCATTTCAGTTGGCTCAGTCTTTGGATTAACAGCTGCTTGTCTTCCTCATGGGCTGAGCTTTCCTGTACATTAAGCACTGTCAACCACACCAGTGGCTTCCAGTGTCTGAATTTCAATTCTGACTGTACTACAATTTCTACACTGAAAACTGTTCCTGCAGATGATTTTATTCTGAGGATAAGGGGAAGGATGAGTGACTGCAGCCAGCACCGGAACACTCCTTACTATTGCTGTGATTTTAACTCCAGCTCCCACAAGCAACACTCACACGCCTTCGCTCCCGTTTGCTTAAAAGCAAAAAGTTTTCCTTTGGTTCCCTGGCAGCTGCAGCTGGGCTGGAGATTGCTCAGCCATCTGTGCCTGACGTGGCACTGCAGACGCCGGCCCTGCCAGCTCATGCATGTTTCATCACAGCTCAGCTTTCAGTCTAGACGTGTCCTAAATGGTTCAGATGTCCCTTGGGCTCCGCACAGCAAAGACAGGGTGGCACCAAGTGTGCACTGAGCACTCTTTTTAAATTTAAAAACAAAACAGAAAAAGAAAACAGCCCCAAACAAAAAACAAATAAATGGCAACATAGTAGTTATGAAACAAGTAAAAAAATAATGCTGAGACTAGATGCAGTGCATTCACACACCCTGCCATAAACGAATAGATGCAGTTTGACCCAAAAAGTGGCTAATGCACATCCCCCTGCTCATGCCTGATGCACAGGAGTCATCAGGAGAACCTCAAAGTGGTAACTCCCAACTGTTTGATGACATATCTTTATTATGAAACTGTGACAAACTTATGCATCTAAATAACCCTTTCACAAACAAGTTCACAGAGGACAAACTTTGGAGGCTGCCTGGCTGTAGCTGACTCTCAGTCACATCTCTGGCAACACTGGTGGACTGAAGACTATTTAAATAATTACAGCTTTTCCATTAAGGGAATGTAATTGCATGTTTTAAAGCAATAAAGCAATAAAATACTTTAATGCACTATCACAGCCCAGTACCTAAACCTTTGTAAAGTGAAGAACCGACTCATGTTTACGAGTTGAAAAAAAAATTAAAAGACAACTCCAGCTTATTTTAGGCAGGCACTTCCACTGTGTAAATGCTGCTCACTTCTCACACAGCTCCTCCAGGCTGCCCAGAAGCTGTCTTGGCTAAGTGTGCATCCACAGACAAGGGTATCCTTTTTTCCTTACATCTCAAAAAGTAGCAGTGTTCAAAGGAAGCACAGAAGAGAAGCATTTGGAGGGAGCTGTTTTGAATCGCCAGCTTGTGGGCTTTCATCCCAAATCATCACTACTACAACTTTTTACCAGAAGTATCCACAAGAGAGGAGGGTACACATTTTCCTCTGACACATAAAGCAGTGCTGCAGGAAAAGAAAAAGCAATTATGCTAAAGAACCAGGGGGATCTGAAAGCTTTTCAGTTTCAGGCACACACAGAGGAGAATGGGGCTTTCAACACACTGTTGGTGTGGATCTCCCTAACCCAGAAAAGCAAACACATCATGGTTATTTCTCCAGAGGAATGTAACTTCTGCATGGGGTGCAAGCATGAAGCCCATCCTTCCCCAATCCTCTTTTTGCCTGTGCTCTGGGCTAGATCTCACACGGGTTCCTCTGGGGATCATGGTGCTCAGTGTCTGGGAGAGGGGGTCACCCTCAACCAGCACCTTGCTATGCTCCCTTCTCTTGATAAAAATTTATAGAAATCTGGTGATTTGCTTTTTTAGCCCCACCAGAGCTGGATGCAGTGCAGTGCTTAATGGACATGCCAGCTGCTGGGAAGGCTCTTCCACTTGCACAGCCCATTCCTTCCTTCCTGAAGGAATTGAAATCTTTGGGCAAAAAGGGGGTGAGTAGCTCTCAAAAGGAGCCTCTGCAGACCCTGAAGTTAAAGTTTCTCTTGCTGCTGGAGACAAAACAGCATTGCAAAGAAAACCAAATCCCATTTTCACAACTCCACAGACAGCTCATTGCTGATGCTGCACATTCAAAGGGTACTGCAAGGAAATCCTCTTCTCTCTGTTTGCAAGGTGATTCTCTTGACCTGTGTCCTTTGGGCAGAGTGTTTATGCTTTTCTCTGGTCCACTTGAAAACACCTGGAGAGGACACACTGCCTTTAAACCCGTGCTAGCTCTGAGTCAAACTGGCTCCAAGTCTGCCCTGGAGGGAGGTCAGTGCAGCTGGGTCCTGCATTTCCAGCTTCATAAGCACTGACACACCAGAAATAGAGTTTTGACAGGGCTGGACCTAAGGAACAACAGAAATACTGCTCCTGATAAGATTTCACAGGATTTGTCATGAACTATCTTAATAAAGTATTTAGAAAAAACCCCAATAGATTCCCACACAGACCTGACTGTCCCACTATGAGACACCTACAGAACACTGCACTTGCAAAACAATGCATAAAAAAGGAAGAAAAATGTATATGCAGATCTAAATCTAGCCTGAGGATTAGATTAAGCTTGAGAAACAGAGCTAGCCTGAGAATTTCAAAGTGTCCATGGTATCTGTATTCCTGTCTATCCTACTGAAAATCAGAGAGTCTATCCACTGAGCAATGGTCTAAATATCTTTGGAAACTCTTACAAGAAAATTAAAAAAAAAAAGGGAAGAATAGCTCTTGGAGTTTGTGTTTTCCTGAGGAAGCATATTTTAATAGGATGACACTGACCCTTTAAGAGAAAATAAATAGATTAATCCTCCTCCAGCAGAGAAACCACTTGTACTTTGTAATTCCTAAGTTTTTAAATTGTGCTGGCATAGCTGTTTCAGAGACATGAGAAGGACTAGCAAGGAGAAGCTGGGAACTTCATAAGCCAGGGAAAATAAAATATGCAATTACATGATACATTTATTACAGAAGCCTTGTAGTTGGATGAGTACTGAATTAATATAAATAAATGCATTTTCATATCCAGAGGACTAGAGGCTAGCTGTGTTTAAGCTGTCAAAAGAACATTATTTTTCACATTTCTTACTGAGACTTAATTCCTCTTGCTTCCCGTATAAATAACCAAATATATAAACACCAAGAGAAAAATAATCAAGTTTCTTTGACCTCCTTTTCACATCTGTATCTGCTTATCTAGCAGTAGGAAATATTCTATAGTCTCTCATGTCTGTGTGCAGAGAGTAAGTGGTTTCTGATCTAAAGAGATTAAAAGTGAGTGGTTATTGGAGGAGGATATAATCAAGGATAATGTCAGACAAGAGCTATTGGGCCACTCAGGCAACTGCCTTTACCTATATCCTGTGCTTCAGATAACACTACAGCTTTCATATTTGTGAAAAAAAAAATAAAGTTGTTTTCAAAGTAATGTACAAAGCCTGGAGAAACCTATTTTTAAAAAAAGAGATTTCTAAGGTTCTCAGGTATGTGTAATACATCTCTGTTGTTCTCTCACTGGAAGGGCAGTATGGAGCACTCTTTGATGCAATTTGTAGGGGACAGTAATTTTGTTTTACTTGTACAGAGTCATTTGGGCCAGGAAGGTGTAAGTCATGAGTCACTGTGCAAGCACAGTTCAGCCCAGGAGACCCTGGCTGTAGCTTTCTATCAAATTAATCCCTGCAGTGCTCCTCAAGATTTATTCACTTGGCATGTTACTTTTACTACTGAGAGTCTCTACAAAAGCTCCAACAAACTAGTATAAACAAAGGCAGAATTTTACTTGGGTTTTTGCTTTGCCTGAAATGTTTTATTTCAAGTGAGTGAAGAATATTATATTCCCTGCTATGAAATGCTGAAAGTAAAGTGGTTGGGGAAAAAAACTAAAAGCCACAAGCTGAGGTTCTGTTATCTTTAATCCAGCCATTCCACCACCAATTTCCTTTCCATGAGATCACATCTGACAGAAACAATTTCTCTTTCCTTCTCCCCTCTCAACCAGAAGATGTAATTTCATATTTACCCTGTTGGAAAATCCTAGAGGCTAGAAAGCAGGATAGATTTTGCATTTCATACTTGAGGACTGTTAGCATCAAACCTAGGCCTGGGGGTGACTTCTTAACTGGTTTGTCCTTAAACTATAAATCTTCTCCTTTTCCTGCATCAAAGTAACAGAAAGTTTTAGTTGGTGGGTGATGGTGGCTGGGCTGAAAACAGCCTGCTCAAGTCAAGTGCTTAATTGCTATCATGGTGATAGGAGTCACACTTTGGTCTTATTCCTGCTGCCAGGAAAAAAGCTTTAAAAACGCCCTTGAAGAAGGAGCAGCATTTCTCACTTTTAATATATCAGTGTGGCACACTTTGTATGTACATATGTAAGTGCAGTGTCTCACTGAGCCCAGGTACAGAGCACCCAAAGCCCAACACACACATTCTTTTGCTCTGGTGCAACTCTTTCCTCTGCAATAAATCCCTCTTGGCCCAGTGTCCCAGGAGTATTTTACTGCAGCAGCTTTTTTAAAGGAAGACTTTCACTTCAGCAAAGTCTTCTGTTGTCTCTGTGAGATGAGAAATTTCTGCACAAACCACAGCCAACAGGACGGTGTGTCTTGGACTTTACATACCGAATTTTGTACCTGACAACATCAAACATATATTTAGAATGAGCCTATCAACTCCCTCTTGCAGGCAAACTGTATTATTTTATAATTATTTGTAGCCTCTGAAGTTAATTTAAATTTGGGTACTAGTTTGCAAATACTCAAGCTTCTTTTAGAATGGCTGGATAAAGGAATAAGAGACCCCAAAAAGTTATTAAAGATACTGGAGTCTTACCTAAAGGAGATTATATCTCTAAGCAAGTATTTCTGTATGTCAGAAAACTGGAAATTTTCAATTTTCCACCCCACTTTTACAATGAATGAGCTGTAGCTACAAAGTAAATTTCAAGAACAAACAGCACTTTCCACCTCTAACTCACTAAGGACCAAGTCAAACCTCTCAACAATTGCTGATCGGTGTTTCTTTTCATTTATTTTAACTGTTTCAGGAAAATGAATGAAATGTGAGAGCCACCACACCATTTTAGCCAGGCATTTTCTGAACCACATCCAGACTTTTTTAAGTCAGTAAGATGACATCTGTTAAATTTAGCACAGTTTGGAGCAGTTTCCCTGAGAGTCAATGCAAAAAGCAGTGATCACTGGATACTGAGTAATGAGAACAATATTACTAAAAATTTTTGTGGCCTGCTGTAAATTGGAAATACTTTTAAATGTGAGATTGTGGATTTTTCTATGCATGCACTAACTCCCTTTACAACAGGCCAGTATAAGAGCATTACTATTGCAATTAACTTAATTCCTGCCTGCTTTGTAGAAGCAGCTAACAGGGCTGCTAATAAACTGTGCCTACTAAACAGCAAATCAAAGACACATAAAATCTTTATGGGTTTAGAACAGAACAAAACTGTAAAGGCCATTCTGACAATATCACCCCTGAGCATGACCCTCAGCTCAGCAGGCAAACATCACTGGAACATGTGATAAGCGAGATGATTCAGCAGCTACTTGCTCCTATATTGGCTACAGAACTCCAGGTTTGGGATCAGCAACGGGCATGTGGAATGGGAAGAAAGAGACAGAATCTATGTCATCCATCACCACCAAAGAAGTGGTCTCCAGGTTAATATTAATAGTTTTTAAACCAAGTTGGGGTTTTTATCACATGAAAGTCAGCTAAAGGTAAGGGATCTCTGGTAGCCCAGGGAGGTCCATAAATAAAGGGTTTTGAACACACAAGTCTCACACTGGGCCTGCTCGAGGCCAAGTCCAAACAATGGGAATGAGGTAGGATAGAGTCTTATACTTACAGTTGTCTCTTCAGGTAATTATTTAACATGACAGTAAAATACAGAAATCACACTTTTGATAGTAAAACACAAACCACTCAGCCATAATGTGACACATTTATGGAGTGGCTTTGCTGCCAAAACATTTATTCACTTCTCTCTGAAAAAATAAAATAAACAATTCTGGTCCATCTAGCCAAGAAGCAGTTCCCACTTTGAAGATAAAAGTGCACTGCTGCACATTCAAAGGCTACTGTGATGTGACACTTCAGCTCTGGGTGTGTGGAAGGAATAGGAACTGGGTGAGTTTAGTTACCTGGTTTAAGGGACTACCCCCATTTGAGAAAAAAAGTAGAAAATAAGGTCTGGATGAGGATAGGTATGGTTTAATCTCCTATATAACTTGCAAAGAGAAAATAGAGTGAAGAATGTGGGTTCAGATGCGAGTTTCTACTGAAGATGAGACTTTTGAAGAAACACAAATTTTAAAATTTGACTTAGCTCCACTTAGAAAAGCAAATGGACTCCCCAGTGAACACAGAGCTGCACATAAGAGTAGAAACACTTCTGATACCACTGAAATACCTTGAGTGGTGGTATTGTAATTCAAGAGTTCTGACCATGGGTCACAGGGCTGCTGTGGAACTTTTAATTCCATTTTTCTCCTTAAACAAGGGCACAACAGAAGTGACACTCTTTTCAGCCCAGCACAGAAATGAGAAAAGTAAGCAGGAAAAAGATTCAATTAAATTAATAACAACTTTGGTGTAATTTAAAAAAGAAAACGTGAAAGAACAACCTTTCAAACCAAATAATCACTACCAAAAGCATCCATTTAGTAAAGCAGGTGGCTTCTAAGTGTAAAGATTTCAGTTATGAATATCCAGGCAACACTTGATAGAAGAAAATCCGTGAGAAAATAACAGTTATGTCCTACAAAGTCACTTCTAAAGACAGATACTGACTTTGGAAAAATATTTGCTTACTGCTTATAATTTAGATGAGAATTTGCCATAATTTTACACAAAGAAGCTGCTCGATGACATCTGTTATCCACCAAAACCCATACATTTTGTAAGAATATCCCTCTGATCTTCCTGCTCATCCCACTGCTTCTTTTCTCCACCTTTCTTCCCATGAAGGAAGCATCACCTTGCTGACTTTCATTCCTCAAGTTGTAAAGCTGAAGTAAAACTAACGAGTTTATTGCCCCCATTGCTACATGGATACACTCACAGTGAGAGCCTATGATCAAAGAAGAGTTTAGGTTGGAAAAGAACCTCAAGATCAGCAAGTCCAATCATAAGCCCAGCCCTGCCAAGTCCAACACTAAACCAAGTCAGTCAGCACCACATCCACACAGCTTTTAAATACCTCCCTGGGCAGCCTGTTCCAATGCCTGAGCACCCTTTCAGTGATGAAGTTTTCCCTAATATCCAATCTAAAGCTCCCCTGGCATAACTTGAGGCCATTTGCTCTTGTCCTGTCCCTTACTACTTGGGAAAAAGAGACCAACACTCCCCTCACTACAATCTCTTTTCAGGTGCATGGCAAGACCATGATATAAGAATTCAAGAATTCAAATGCCATAGCAAAAAGAACTATACAATATGCACAAGGACCATATTCTCTCTTTCTTTTCAAGAGAAAAGGAAATAAAATGAGGTTTTCACTCATAAGGCAGAGGAAGAAGTTAATAGGAGATGCTGAAGCTGAGAAACAGCATCACTATTACAACAAAGGCCCCATCAGAGACTGAGTCAGCTGCCCACCCCATTAACTTAACAGTGCCCAGCCCTAAGAGGGAAATCCTTGTGCAATGAACTCCCTGGCAAGCTGTCTTGGATTTGAAGGCCCAGGGATTAAAATGGGAGCTGGATTTGAAGTTCATTGAAGTAAAGGGTTCATGTTGCTGGCACTGATGCTCACTGTCAATTTCAGTGCTTCAACTCCACTCAGGAATAATATTATTGTAAATATAACAACAATAATGGTATTTATATCCTGGGCCTCCCCTCTCGGGCAGAAAGCAAAGGCAAAACTCATAAGCAACTATTGGCCACTTAAAACAGTGAACCAGGAACAGCAGAGGAGGGAAAGGGTGGCAGCCCTACTCCCAGGGAGGGAAGGGGAGAGGGGACAAGCTTCTCTGTGGTGCTACTGTCATGAGGCACCCCCAGGCCCCCTCCAGTTCTGATGGGATTTAATGCAACCACTTAATGCTGCTCAGCTTTGCAGGGAGGGGCTGGTTAGGAACCTCACAGGGTGGTGTCACCTGCACTTAAACTCCTGGGTAAGGCAGGCACAAAGGTTGACAGAAACAAGTGGCAGAGAGAGGCTGCAGTTGTGATTTTTGAAAATTCTGTTTAAAGTGAGTCATTGCCCTGTGATAACTCATTAAAGTCACACCATAAATTAAAACAGGAGCATAAGCCAGAAGAATATGCAGCATATTCTGCAGGCACCCCACAGTGCTCAGAGCAGCACAGAGCAGCATCTGCAGCCTCTCAAGAATGTCTTCTGCTCTTTTAATAGTCCTCCTTAGTGGGGTGTGGAGGTTTTTATCACGTATCTTTTTCCCCTTGCTGGAGCAAAAATAGTGCACTGAGTCACTGGTTACACATCCCTGTGCCTGTCAGAGTCCAGCTTNTAGTGCACTGAGTCACTGGTTACAGGCAGCCAGGCAGTCCCAGCCATGCTGAGCACATCTCTGTGCCTGTCAGGGTCCAGCTCCCCCATGGGCTCCTTCTCACAGGGCTCTTCTCACCTCCAGCAGCACCTCTGCCCGAGTGAGGTCCTCAGGGAGAAGAAAATCCCTCTCCCTGCTGCAGCACGTGCTTCCAGCAGGTTGGTAGATGATGTCTGTTGATCCAAAAATACCCTGAAATGGGTGGGAATTCTACTGCTGCCTTCCAGGGTCAGGGCTGTTGGGTTGGAGATGTCCACCTTGGAATGGGGCATCTGGCCCTGGATGAATGAAGTGCCACATGGGAACATGCCCTGCAAAGAGCACCGGTCCTGCCTATTTTTGGTGGGAACACCAGCACAACATTGAGCACAGGGAAAGGTGTAACCACAGAGCCTAAAATGCAGTGACTTTGACCCTTAACCTCTTCTCCTTAACCCTAATCTGAAGAGCTAAACCATTTTCCCTTCCACACAGACCTGCAAAATACAATAATCTATGGTGGTTTATCAGTATCCAGTTCCTAGGAACAGATATTTCCATGCTTTGTACAAGTAATCACTGAGGAAGTTGCAAGCCTGGCAATTTGACAGAAGTTTTTCAGTTTCTAGTATCAATTTTAATTTTGTGTTTTACTCCCCCAAACACTCCTGTGCTTTGTCCCAAATCAAAACAATCTGTGCAAGCACACCTACAACAATTACCTTCAGGAGTGACTGAGGTACAAAGAGCAGAAAAGGAAGGAAAATACGGAGAAAGAAATTCAGTTTTCAAAGAACTGTTAATTACTCATTAGTTTGATATTATTACCTATTAATACATAACTAACCACAAGGGTCAGATCCCAACAAGTCCTCCTAGCACTGCTTCCAATGTACCTTGCTCAGCAACAGCAATATTTACCCACTGGATTGAGCAATGCTGATCATGCTCAGCCCCAGTCTCGCTTTACAGGGCAGCCTGAATTTTGACATTGACCCTGTTGCTAATCTATGCTAGCATGCAGACCTTGGCCTTGTTAAAGACTCTCATTCCAGCCTCTCATAGCTGCTTTTCAGGGCTCTGATCTCTCATCTCAGCATCATCACACCTTCGCTGATGCTTCAGAATGAAATAGTTTATTGCTGCTTGGCATTGCCTTTACACTGTGTAACTTCTGGATTTTAAATGTATTTGTTTTGTATCGCTGACTCTCTTTTGGCTTATAATGCCTCCTCTTTAGTTAATTTCTGGCTTGTATCTGTGTTATAGGGACATGTCCTACTGAAGAGCATTGCTATAACACTGTACTTATCATGTGCCTTGAGGGATAAAGAGAGAAAATCGGACCTTGTTACGATCTAATTTTGTATACATATGTTTTGATTTCATTAGGAAATGCAACATGAACTGAGATACTCAGTGGCTCACCAGCAGTCACTACAAGTATTTTAAAACCATGGCATGTAAGTGTTCTGCAGCCTCCCTTTCTGGTTAACCAGCTCTGTGATCCTTGGCTCAATCCAAGCAGCTCCACAAACTCCAATTGGAAAGCACTGAACAGTGTGAACCTGTGAGTACAAACTGACAATGGTCCCCTGAAGCACACCAAAGGCAATTCCATGGCCTCAGTTGGTGCTGCCACAGCCAAAACTCATCACTGGGTTTCCTACTTGTGTCCGTGTCCACTCCTCAGCCAGGGCAAGCCCTGAGCAGGAGATGCAGCCTCGTTTCCTTCACGCCACTTTCTGTGCAGAGGACACGTGGGAGCCACACGGCTGCTCAGCAGGATCCAAACTGTGATACCACCCACCAAAAAGCAGACGTAGGCTGAGAAAGAAAGTTCAAAAGCCCACTCAATGCTGAGTTCAACTCTGGAAAATACAGTGTTTGCTCACTGCTAAGAATGAGGATTTTCTGTGTCAAATGATAGCACTGACGCCTTCTTCAGAGCCTTCCTACAGAGAATGGGGGTGGTCAGCAGGAGGACAGCTTTAAGAACAATTTCAGATACCTGTGTTCACAAATACTTCATAAATGACAAAACAAAAGGATCCCCAAAAAGGAGTAATATCCTTAGTGCAAAATAAATATGCTCATCCTTCCTTCTCTGACCCCAAAACACCTCTTAGTATTTTAAACGGTGAAAGAACAGAAGGATTTTAAATCACAACTATCCTGAGATTCAAAATCACCAGCATTTTGATTCAAATAATTCACTATGGTGATTTTAACAGCACAAATCCTGCTTTCCTCATAATATTATGATGCCTCTTTGTTGCAAGACTTCAGAAAAATCAGGCAGATTCCTGTAAAAGGAGTGACATAAAAGATGGTCCTGACAGCAGCCCAGTGAACAGAAGCTGTTTCTTCCCATCTTTCCCCTCCCATCTCACAGGGAACAAAGGGAATTTTCCACCTCTCAGCTTCACAGATTTTCCTGAGGCAAAAAGAAGCTTGCATCAGTTCCTGAAAATAGTTGGATGGTGCTGCTGCTGAAACTGGTTCACATTTAGGTCAAATCTTGAGAAGAGCTTTAAAACGCAACCAGAGCTGGGGAGGTTCTATGAAAGAACTTAAGGTGCATCTTGCACATTGAAATGAGGCACCAAGGAGACTGGAGAGGCCAAGGATTTCAAGCCACTGGAAAGCAAACGAATATTTTGTGTATGACTCTCGTGAGAACAGAGCAGGGATTTTGTAACAAGTGACAAAGAGCAATAAACTTTCAAAACAACAAAGGTGCCTGGGAAGTGCAGGGAGCTCTACTGTGAGTGCCCTCTGACAGGCAATGGGAGATGGAACAGGGGCAGCAAAAGGGAAAGCCAGAAAATAAGGTGACAAATCAACTCAGTCTTACAGANCACCAAGGAGACTGGAGAGGCCAAGGATTTCAAGCCACTGGAAAGCAAACGAATATTTTGTGTATGACTCTCGTGAGAACAGAGCAGGGATTTTGTAACAAGTGACAAAGAGCAATAAACTTTCAAAACAACAAAGGTGCCTGGGAAGTGCAGGGAGCTCTACTGTGAGTGCCCTCTGACAGGCAATGGGAGATGGAACAGGGGCAGCAAAAGGGAAAGCCAGAAAATAAGGTGACAAATCAACTCAGTCTTACAGAAGAAATTTAATCAAGTAAGGCATTCAATTGTGCCCTATTTTAAAAAAATAGGGGGGGTTATGATTACAAATATAAAATATGCCTTTCCAAATTTTCTTTGCTGACTATTTGTTAATGCTAGTTATACTGTCATTTTGTTGTGAAAGTCATTTCACATTTTCAGAGCTGTTCACATAATAATATTGGTGTATTAGGGATTTGGAAACTGAGCAGGCATTTATTCCTGTAACTGGTAGTCAGATAATGCTTCATAAAACTGAAATACATAAACAGAAAAAATATAATGAGTTTTTTCATTTTAACCCAATATTTTATTTCACCCAAACATTGATTTGTTTTATTATAGATGCCTGAAAATATTCCACAGTCACTATGGAAGTTTTCTTACCCTTTTGAATAAGTTTGTCGTATAATTACATTAGCAAGGCATCAGAATTTTGCCATATTATTGTCAACACAATTTAACAACACAAATTATTTTAGATGTCTGTTGTGAACTACAGAACACATGAATAATTATGTTTAAAGTAATTTGGTGCCTCCCTGCACAGACTGTGCAACCAGGTGTGGGATCAGTTCTATGATGCTTATTTAGCTTTGATTTGGACATTATATATTTTTTTCCCTGGCTGGCAGTTTGCCCTGTAGTTAATAGTGGTGCTATCTCCCAATAACCCAGTGTAGAAATAAACTTGCTGTTGTTACCAGGATCTCCAGAGAGTGGATTTGCAGGAATGGGTGAAGGGGAATTGTTCCTGCTGTCACTGTGGGATTGAGGGAGTGAACATGGCTCCTTCCTGTTTGCTGGCAAATGACAGATCTCAGATTCAGCTAAAAGCCGAGACAGGCACCGGCTGCACAGGGAGGTCAGGAGGAGATTGGAAAGGGAATAATTTCCTCAGCAGGAATTTATTTTGTGATACAGCATCCCAGAAGGGACCACGCTGTCTTACACACCCCTCCTTCCCCTAAGCACAAAACCCTTGGCTTCTTTTACAAAAGGGAAAGGAGTAAAAGGCTTTCCCTACTGCATGCAGATATATTTTCAGCATTCAGCACTGTCCTTTCATTCAAAATAAGTAATTCTATTTTTATTCCCTGATTATCTAGCAGAATTCACCATGACCAAAGAGAGAGGTTAATTTTTGTACTGAGTATCCTATTGCCATGTGGCTCGGGGAGGGGAAATGTTGCTTCTCTTAATTTAGAAATTAAAATGCTGAATTTTTCCTATTTATAATTAATTTCAACTGTATATTTTCTGCTACTCCTTTTAAAGGCAAAGCATTGCTTACTCTCAGAAATGTACAGTCCAAAAAAGGTATTCCTGAATGTTTTATTTTGGAAGTGTAAAAGCTTTTAAAATAAACAAAAGTAAATATTCAAATACATTTCATACTGCATGTGGTAGGAGAGGCTCCATACACCAAACATTGAATGATGCAAATCTGTTGTGTTTCCAGCAGTTAATTTCTTTGAGACATACAGTGTAATATAAAGACACTTCCAGATCTGGTCTTGTGTCATTGCCTGATCCTTTTCTTATCATTTAAATCCAACCTAATTTATTAATTATTAATATTTTATTTTGCTATATTGATTGTTCAAGTTAGGAGAAAAACACCAGTTAAAAACTACTGACTTGCGAACACTGCAAGACCCTAAAAACTGCAGTCTCTGAGGATTATTATACATTTATTTTTTTGAGAAAATGTGTCATTACCTGCAGTTGAATCAATGCAGAATGATCGTGCAAGTAAATAGTCTGAATTGAAATTTAAAGCTGTAGACCATGATTTTCCCTACTCCCAGTTCTACTTGAAATCTCTCACACCTTTAAAAAGATATAATCAGCTTTAGATTTCCCCACAATAAATAACACCAGAACATACCTTGTGCTACCAACCTGAATTTTAAAAAAAAGTAAGAGGCCACCTCAGTGTTTTGAGTTCATGAGATCTTTAAGACACAAAGCCCTAACAGAGTTTCCCAATGAGAAGGCATCAGGAAGGCTCTTCGCTTATGGTAAACTTGGGCTTTAGCTTGACAGATCTCTTCCTTATTGTGCTTTTAGGGGACAGTGGCATGGTGTCCATGATGCTCTTGTCCTCCTCCAGCTGCCGGGCAGTGCACGAGGGGGTGGGCACTTTCACCGTGTTGCCAAACTTAGAGTAGTCCACCGAGTATCGCCCGTCTTCCTCTGCCACGATGGGCACAAACCTCTGGCCCCAGAGGATTTCATCTGCCAGGTAGGAGGTTCTGGCCTGCGTGGTGATGCCGGTGGTCTCCACCACCCCTTCCAAGATGACGATGATCTCCAGGTCCTCGTGGTGGTGAAGGTTCATGGGGGAGATGTCGTAGAGGGGGCTGTTCTTGTCTATCACGTGGTAGATGATGAGCGGGGAGACGAGAAAGATGCTGTTGCCCCCCACGGGGTTCTCCATCTGGATGTCGATCTGGTTGAGGGGCACCACCTCTCCCTCCAGGCTGGCGGTCTTCTTCACCACCTGCATGCGGATGGTGGCACTGATGATCATGCTCTTGCGGAGGTCGCCCACGCGCAGCATGAAGCAGAGCCTGCCCTCCCGCAGGGCAATCACCGCGTGCTTGCTGAAGATGAGCGTCTCGGCCCGCCGGTGCGCCTGCGACGTCTTCATGAAGATGCAGCCCAGCATGATGGCGTTGATGACCAGACCCACGATGTTCTGCACAATCAGCACCAGGATGGCAGCCGGGCACTCCTCGGTCACCATGCGCCCCCCGAAGCCGATGGTCACCTGCACCTCGATGGAGAAGAGGAAGGCGGAGGTGAAGGAGTGGATGCTGGTCACGCAGGGCACGAAGCCGCCCGCAGAGCCCGCCGCCCCCTCCGCGGGGTCCCGCTGCAGCCGCGTGCTGTGGTCCAGGTCCCCGTGCGCGAAGGCGATGAGCCACCAGACCATGCCGAAGAGCAGCCAGCTGCACAGGAAGGACATGGTGAAGATGAGCAGCGTGTGCGGCCACTTGAGGTCCACCAGCGTGGTGAAGACATCCTGCAGGAAGCGCCCCTGCTCGCGGATGTTCTTGTGGGCCACATTGCAGGCGCCGTTCTTGCCCACGAAGC